>JAJQJQ010000364.1:0-27344 GCA_028622995.1 Panagrolaimus kolymaensis | reverse complement strand
AGATTACATCGAAATTATCAAACAGCAGAAAGGCTTACAATGTTTTGGACTGACTTGGATTGAATTTCAAGATCAAATTGTAAGTTTTCAATTAAAAATACAAAATTTAGCGTTGAATTAGAATTTCCAAGTGCAAAAAGTAAATGCAAGAAAAATAAAACTCACCTTCTTTTCTTGAAAACAAAAAATGGCCATCTTTTTTTGCCTCATGTGTTTCTGAAGTGGAAGTTTCTTTTTTTAAAACTTTTGTTATAAGATTTTTAATTTCAAACTGACTTTTAAGTTTTTTGTTGTTGTTGCAGGATTTACGATGTATACTTCCTGAAAGCTGCCAAGAACTAATACTTTCATTTTATGATATTAGAAATATATGTGAAAATTTTATTAATTTCAAGTTTGTGTTAAATCCCACTTTTTTAAATTATAGTAAAAAAGTTTTTAGAGAATCGTTTTCTTTGATTGAAACCCTTTCAATTTGTTCACAATTCGAAGATTCATATATGTATATTTATGAAATACCATTTGACTCCATAACCCAATTTATTATTGAAAATTTTCCGAATCTCAAAATCGTTAAAATTTATTTTCTTTTTGACTTCAAAAATTTGAATGAAGTTGAAAATCGAGATTTAAAAAGATTTAATGAACTCGAAAAATTTGATTGCAAAATTTATTTTTATTCTGTTTCAAATTCAATGCCTTTTAAGAATCAAAGTGAGTTAAAATTATAATTATTTAAATATTTAATCAAATAATTTTTTAATGGTTTTTTTACAGCCAAAATGATGGATTTGAAGAAATCGAAGATTGTGAATATGACTCTGTTAAAGAAATATTCAAAAATACTCGAAAAATTACAGCCAAATTAGAATGTAAAATTTTTGTTTGTAAAAAATGGCCAAATTTTATTTCTGATAATTTTTTTTAATAAAAATAAATAGCATTTTTTTTTTCACGTTGAAAGTAAAGGTTAAAAATCAATAAAAATCAGAAGCTTTTGAATGTGTTTTCATAAAATCCCTGAGTGAAGTAAAAATACTCTGACAACGAAAAAATTATTTTTTGCCAAACAATAAATCTAAAAAAATAATTTAGTTTTGCCAGTTTTCTTAAATATTTTTCTGTTTTTTTTGTTGTTGATTTGTTTTCTTTCTGATCTCATTTCATTTAATAAATTTTGTTTTACTCGATTTCGATCGCTGTCAAAAAATTGGAAAAAATGAAAATTAGCTGTAAAAATCATTCCATGCCGAGTTGGGGTTTAAGACTGCTGAAATGATTTCTTTCTCATCTCATTTCATTAAATAAATTTTGTTTTACTCGATTTCGATCGCTGTCAAAAAATCAAAGAAATTCAAAAAATAGCTTTAAAAATCATTCCATGCCGAGTTGGGGTTTAAGACTGCTGAAATGATTTCTTTCTCATCTCATTTCATTTAATAAATTTTGTTTTACTCGATTTCGATCGCTGTCAAAAAATCAAAGAAATTCAAAAAATAGCTTTAAAAATCATTCCATGCCGAGTTGGGGTTTAAGACTGCTGAAATGATTTCTTTCTCATCTCATTTCATTTAATAAATTTTGTTTTACTCGATTTCGATCGCTGTCAAAAAAATTGGAATAAATGAAAATTAGCTGTAAAAATAATTCCATGCTGAGTTGGGGTTTAAAACTGCTGAAATGATTTCTTTCTCATCTCATTTCATTAAATAAATTTTGTTTTACTCGATTTCGATCGCTGTCAAAAAATCAAAGAAATTCAAAAAATAGCTTTAAAAATCATTCCATGCCGAGTTGGGGTTTAAGACTGCTGAAATGATTTCTTTCTCATCTCATTTCATTTAATAAATTTTGTTTTACTCGATTTCGATCGCTGTCAAAAAATCAAAGAAATTCAAAAAATAGCTTTAAAAATCATTCCATGCCGAGTTGGGGTTTAAGACTGCTGAAATGATTTCTTTCTCATCTCATTTCATTTAATAAACTTTGTTTTACTCGATTTCGATCGCTGTCAAAAAATCAAAGAAATTCAAAAAATAGCTTTAAAAATCATTCCATGCCGAGTTGGGGTTTAAGACTGCTGAAAAGATTTCTTTCTCATCTCATTTCATTTAATAAACTTTGTTTTACTCGATTTCGATCGCTGTCAAAAAATCAAAGAAATTCAAAAAATAGCTTTAAAAATCATTCCATGCCGAGTTGGGGTTTAAGACTGCTGAAATGATTTCTTTCTCATCTCATTTCATTTAATAAATTTTGTTTTACTCGATTTCGATCGCTGTCAAAAAAATTGGAATAAATGAAAATTAGCTGTAAAAATAATTCCATGCTGAGTTGGGGTTTAAAACTGCTGAAATGATTTCTTTCTCATCTCATTTCATTAAATAAATTTTGTTTTACTCGATTTCGATCGCTGTCAAAAAATCAAAGAAATTCAAAAAATAGCTTTAAAAATCATTCCATGCCGAGTTGGGGTTTAAGACTGCTGAAATGATTTCTTTCTCATCTCATTTCATTTAATAAATTTTGTTTTACTCGATTTCGATCGCTGTCAAAAAATCAAAGAAATTCAAAAAATAGCTTTAAAAATCATTCCATGCCGAGTTGGGGTTTAAGACTGCTGAAATGATTTCTTTCTCATCTCATTTCATTTAATAAATTTTGTTTTACTCGATTTCGATCGCTGTCAAAAAATCAAAGAAATTCAAAAAATAGCTTTAAAAATCATTCCATGCCGAGTTGGGGTTTAAGACTGCTGAAATGATTTCTTTCTCATCTCATTTCATTTAATAAATTTTGTTTTACTCGATTTCGATCGCTGTCAAAAAATCAAAGAAATTCAAAAAATAGCTTTAAAAATCATTCCATGCCGAGTTGGGGTTTAAGACTGCTGAAATGATTTCTTTCTCATCTCATTTCATTTAATAAATTTTGTTTTACTCGATTTCGATCGCTGTCAAAAAATCAAAGAAATTCAAAAAATAGCTTTAAAAATCATTCCATGCCGAGTTGGGGTTTAAGACTGCTGAAATGATTTCTTTCTCATCTCATTTCATTTAATAAATTTTGTTTTACTCGATTTCGATCGCTGTCAAAAAATCAAAGAAATTCAAAAAATAGCTTTAAAAATCATTCCATGCCGAGTTGGGGTTTAAGACTGCTGAAATGATTTCTTTCTCATCTCATTTCATTAAATAAATTTTGTTTTACTCGATTTCGATCGCTGTCAAAAAATCAAAGAAATTCAAAAAATAGCTTTAAAAATCATTCCATGCCGAGTTGGGGTTTAAGACTGCTGAAATGATTTCTTTCTCATCTCATTTCATTTAATAAATTTTGTTTTACTCGATTTCGATCGCTGTCAAAAAATCAAAGAAATTCAAAAAATAGCTTTAAAAATCATTCCATGCCGAGTTGGGGTTTAAGACTGCTGAAATGATTTCTTTCTCATCTCATTTCATTTAATAAATTTTGTTTTACTCGATTTCGATCGCTGTCAAAAAATCAAAGAAATTCAAAAAATAGCTTTAAAAATCATTCCATGCCGAGTTGGGGTTTAAGACTGCTGAAATGATTTCTTTCTCATCTCATTTCATTTAATAAATTTTGTTTTACTCGATTTCGATCGCTGTCAAAAAATCAAAGAAATTCAAAAAATAGCTTTAAAAATCATTCCATGCCGAGTTGGGGTTTAAGACTGCTGAAATGATTTCTTTCTCATCTCATTTCATTTAATAAATTTTGTTTTACTCGATTTCGATCGCTGTCAAAAAATCAAAGAAATTCAAAAAATAGCTTTAAAAATCATTCCATGCCGAGTTGGGGTTTAAGACTGCTGAAATGATTTCTTTCTCATCTCATTTCATTTAATAAATTTTGTTTTACTCGATTTAGATCGCTGTCAAAAAATCAAAGAAATTCAAAAAATAGCTTTAAAAATCATTCCATGCTGAGTTGGGGTTTAAAACTGCTGAAATGATTTCTTTCTCATCTCATTTCATTAAATAAATTTTGTTTTACTCGATTTCGATCGCTGTCAAAAAATCAAAGAAATTCAAAAAATAGCTTTAAAAATCATTCCATGCCGAGTTGGGGTTTAAGACTGCTGAAATGATTTCTTTCTCATCTCATTTCATTTAATAAATTTTGTTTTACTCGATTTCGATCGCTGTCAAAAAAATTGGAATAAATGAAAATTAGCTGTAAAAATAATTCCATGCTGAGTTGGGGTTTAAAACTGCTGAAATGATTTCTTTCTCATCTCATTTCATTAAATAAATTTTGTTTTACTCGATTTCGATCGCTGTCAAAAAATCAAAGAAATTCAAAAAATTGCTTTAAAATCATTCCATGCCGAGTTGGGGTTTAAGACTGCTGAAATGATTTCTTTCACATCTCATTTCATTTAATAAATTTTGTTTTACTCGATTTCGATCGCTGTCAAAAAAATTGGAATAAATGAAAATTAGCTGTAAAAATAATTCCATGCTGAGTTGGGGTTTAAGACTGCTGAAATGATTTCTTTCTCATCTCATTTCATTAAATAAATTTTGTTTTACTCGATTTCGATCGCTGTCAAAAAATCAAAGAAATTCAAAAAATAGCTTTAAAAATCATTCCATGCCGAGTTGGGGTTTAAGACTGCTGAAATGATTTCTTTCTCATCTCATTTCATTTAATAAATTTTGTTTTACTCGATTTCGATCGCTGTCAAAAAATCAAAGAAATTCAAAAAATAGCTTTAAAAATAATTCCATGCTGAGTTGGGGTTTAAGACTGCTGAAATGATTTCTTTCTCATCTCATTTCATTAAATAAATTTTGTTTTACTCGATTTCGATCGCTGTCAAAAAATCAAAGAAATTCAAAAAATAGCTTTAAAAATCATTCCATGCCGTGTTGGGGTTTAAGACTGCTGAAATGATTTCTTTCTCATCTCATTTCATTTAATAAATTTTGTTTTACTCGATTTCGATCGCTGTCAAAAAAATTGGAATAAATGAAAATTAGCTGTAAAAATAATTCCATGCTGAGTTGGGGTTTAAAACTGCTGAAATGATTTCTTTCTCATCTCATTTCATTAAATAAATTTTGTTTTACTCGATTTCGATCGCTGTCAAAAAATCAAAGAAATTCAAAAAATAGCTTTAAAAATCATTCCATGCCGAGTTGGGGTTTAAGACTGCTGAAATGATTTCTTTCTCATCTCATTTCATTTAATAAATTTTGTTTTACTCGATTTCGATCGCTGTCAAAAAAATTGGAATAAATGAAAATTAGCTGTAAAAATAATTCCATGCTGAGTTGGGGTTTAAAACTGCTGAAATGATTTCTTTCTCATCTCATTTCATTAAATAAATTTTGTTTTACTCGATTTCGATCGCTGTCAAAAAATCAAAGAAATTCAAAAAATAGCTTTAAAAATCATTCCATGCCGAGTTGGGGTTTAAGACTGCTGAAATGATTTCTTTCTCATCTCATTTCATTAAATAAATTTTGTTTTACTCGATTTCGATCGCTGTCAAAAAATCAAAGAAATTCAAAAAATAGCTTTAAAAATCATTCCATGCCGAGTTGGGGTTTAAGACTGCTGAAATGATTTCTTTCTCATCTCATTTCATTTAATAAATTTTGTTTTACTCGATTTCGATCGCTGTCAAAAAAATTGGAATAAATGAAAATTAGCTGTAAAAATAATTCCATGCTGAGTTGGGGTTTAAAACTGCTGAAATGATTTCTTTCTCATCTCATTTCATTAAATAAATTTTGTTTTACTCGATTTCGATCGCTGTCAAAAAAATTGGAATAAATGAAAATTAGCTGTAAAAATAATTCCATGCTGAGTTGGGGTTTAAAACTGCTGAAATGATTTCTTTCTCATCTCATTTCATTAAATAAAATTTGTTTTACTCGATTTCGATCGCTGTCAAAAAATCAAAGAAATTCAAAAAATAGCTTTAAAAATAATTCCATGCCGAGTTGGGGTTTAAGACTGCTGAAATGATTTCTTTCTCATCTCATTTCATTAAATAAATTTTGTTTTACTCGATTTCGATCGCTGTCAAAAAATCAAAGAAATTCAAAAAATAGCTTTAAAAATCATTCCATGCCGAGTTGGGGTTTAAGACTGCTGAAATGATTTCTTTCTCATCTCATTTCATTTAATAAATTTTGTTTTACTCGATTTCGATCGCTGTCAAAAAATCAAAGAAATTCAAAAAATAGCTTTAAAAATAATTCCATGCTGAGTTGGGGTTTAAGACTGCTGAAATGATTTCTTTCTCATCTCATTTCATTAAATAAATTTTGTTTTACTCGATTTCGATCGCTGTCAAAAAATCAAAGAAATTCAAAAAATAGCTTTAAAAATCATTCCATGCCGAGTTGGGGTTTAAGACTGCTGAAATGATTTCTTTCTCATCTCATTTCATTTAATAAATTTTGTTTTACTCGATTTCGATCGCTGTCAAAAAAATTGGAATAAATGAAAATTAGCTGTAAAAATAATTCCATGCTGAGTTGGGGTTTAAGACTGCTGAAATGATTTCTTTCTCATCTCATTTCATTAAATAAATTTTGTTTTACTCGATTTCGATCGCTGTCAAAAAATCAAAGAAATTCAAAAAATAGCTTTAAAAATCATTCCATGCCGAGTTGGGGTTTAAGACTGCTGAAATGATTTCTTTCTCATCTCATTTCATTTAATAAATTTTGTTTTACTCGATTTCGATCGCTGTCAAAAAAATTGGAATAAATGAAAATTAGCTGTAAAAATAATTCCATGCTGAGTTGGGGTTTAAAACTGCTGAAATGATTTCTTTCTCATCTCATTTCATTAAATAAATTTTGTTTTACTCGATTTCGATCGCTGTCAAAAAATCAAAGAAATTCAAAAAATAGCTTTAAAAATCATTCCATGCCGAGTTGGGGTTTAAGACTGCTGAAATGATTTCTTTCTCATCTCATTTCATTTAATAAATTTTGTTTTACTCGATTTCGATCGCTGTCAAAAAATCAAAGAAATTCAAAAAATAGCTTTAAAAATAATTCCATGCTGAGTTGGGGTTTAAGACTGCTGAAATGATTTCTTTCTCATCTCATTTCATTTAATAAATTTTGTTTTACTCGATTTCGATCGCTGTCAAAAAATCAAAGAAATTCAAAAAATAGCTTTAAAAATAATTCCATGCTGAGTTGGGGTTTAAGACTGCTGAAATGATTTCTTTCTCATCTCATTTCATTTAATAAATTTTGTTTTACTCGATTTCGATCGCTGTCAAAAAAATTGGAATAAATGAAAATTAGCTGTAAAAATAATTCCATGCTGAGTTGGGGTTTAAGACTGCTGAAATGATTTCTTTCTCATCTCATTTCATTAAATAAATTTTGTTTTACTCGATTTCGATCGCTGTCAAAAAATCAAAGAAATTCAAAAAATAGCTTTAAAAATCATTCCATGCCGAGTTGGGGTTTAAGACTGCTGAAATGATTTCTTTCTCATCTCATTTCATTTAATAAATTTTGTTTTACTCGATTTCGATCGCTGTCAAAAAAATTGGAATAAATGAAAATTAGCTGTAAAAATAATTCCATGCTGAGTTGGGGTTTAAAACTGCTGAAATGATTTCTTTCTCATCTCATTTCATTAAATAAATTTTGTTTTACTCGATTTCGATCGCTGTCAAAAAATCAAAGAAATTCAAAAAATTGCTTTAAAAATCATTCCATGCCGAGTTGGGGTTTAAGACTGCTGAAATGATTTCTTTCTCATCTCATTTCATTAAATAAATTTTGTTTTACTCGATTTCGATCGCTGTCAAAAAATCAAAGAAATTCAAAAAATAGCTTTAAAAATCATTCCATGCCGAGTTGGGGTTTAAGACTGCTGAAATGATTTCTTTCTCATCTCATTTCATTAAATAAATTTTGTTTTACTCGATTTCGATCGCTGTCAAAAAATCAAAGAAATTCAAAAAATTGCTTTAAAAATCATTCCATGCCGAGTTGGGGTTTAAGACTGCTGAAATGATTTCTTTCTCATCTCATTTCATTAAATAAATTTTGTTTTACTCGATTTCGATCGCTGTCAAAAAAATTGGAATAAATGAAAATTAGCTGTAAAAATAATTCCATGCTGAGTTGGGGTTTAAAACTGCTGAAATGATTTCTTTCTCATCTCATTTCATTAAATAAATTTTGTTTTACTCGATTTCGATCGCTGTCAAAAAATCAAAGAAATTCAAAAATAGCTTTAAAAATCATTCCATGCCGAGTTGGGGTTTAAGACTGCTGAAATGATTTCTTTCTCATCTCATTTCATTTAATAAATTTTGTTTTACTCGATTTCGATCGCTGTCAAAAAATCAAAGAAATTCAAAAAATAGCTTTAAAAATAATTCCATGCTGAGTTGGGGTTTAAGACTGCTGAAATGATTTCTTTCTCATCTCATTTCATTAAATAAATTTTGTTTTACTCGATTTCGATCGCTGTCAAAAAATCAAAGAAATTCAAAAAATAGCTTTAAAAATCATTCCATGCCGAGTTGGGGTTTAAGACTGCTGAAATGATTTCTTTCTCATCTCATTTCATTTAATAAATTTTGTTTTACTCGATTTCGATCGCTGTCAAAAAAATTGGAATAAATGAAAATTAGCTGTAAAAATAATTCCATGCTGAGTTGGGGTTTAAGACTGCTGAAATGATTTCTTTCTCATCTCATTTCATTAAATAAATTTTGTTTTACTCGATTTCGATCGCTGTCAAAAAATCAAAGAAATTCAAAAAATAGCTTTAAAAATCATTCCATGCCGAGTTGGGGTTTAAGACTGCTGAAATGATTTCTTTCTCATCTCATTTCATTTAATAAATTTTGTTTTACTCGATTTCGATCGCTGTCAAAAAAATTGGAATAAATGAAAATTAGCTGTAAAAATAATTCCATGCTGAGTTGGGGTTTAAGACTGCTGAAATGATTTCTTTCTCATCTCATTTCATTTAATAAATTTTGTTTTACTCGATTTCGATCGCTGTCAAAAAAATTGGAATAAATGAAAAATAGCTTTAAAAATAATTCCATGCTGAGTTGGGGTTTAAGACTGCTGAAATGATTTCTTTCTCATCTCATTTCATTAAATAAATTTTGTTTTACTCGATTTCGATCGCTGTCAAAAAATCAAAGAAATTCAAAAAATAGCTTTAAAAATCATTCCATGCCGAGTTGGGGTTTAAGACTGCTGAAATGATTTCTTTCTCATCTCATTTCATTTAATAAATTTTGTTTTACTCGATTTCGATCGCTGTCAAAAAAATTGGAATAAATGAAAATTAGCTGTAAAAATAATTCCATGCTGAGTTGGGGTTTAAAACTGCTGAAATGATTTCTTTCTCATCTCATTTCATTAAATAAATTTTGTTTTACTCGATTTCGATCGCTGTCAAAAAATCAAAGAAATTCAAAAAATTGCTTTAAAAATCATTCCATGCCGAGTTGGGGTTTAAGACTGCTGAAATGATTTCTTTCTCATCTCATTTCATTAAATAAATTTTGTTTTACTCGATTTCGATCGCTGTCAAAAAATCAAAGAAATTCAAAAAATAGCTTTAAAAATCATTCCATGCCGAGTTGGGGTTTAAGACTGCTGAAATGATTTCTTTCTCATCTCATTTCATTAAATAAATTTTGTTTTACTCGATTTCGATCGCTGTCAAAAAATCAAAGAAATTCAAAAAATAGCTTTAAAAATCATTCCATGCCGAGTTGGGGTTTAAGACTGCTGAAATGATTTCTTTCTCATTTCATTTCATTTAATAAATTTTGTTTTACTCGATTTCGATCGCTGTCAAAAAAATTGGAATAAATGAAAATTAGCTGTAAAAATAATTCCATGCTGAGTTGGGGTTTAAAACTGCTGAAATGATTTCTTTCTCATCTCATTTCATTAAATAAATTTTGTTTTACTCGATTTCGATCGCTGTCAAAAAATCAAAGAAATTCAAAAAATAGCTTTAAAAATCATTCCATGCCGAGTTGGGGTTTAAGACTGCTGAAATGATTTCTTTCTCATCTCATTTCATTTAATAAA
This sequence comes from Panagrolaimus kolymaensis, assembly GCA_028622995.1. Taxonomy (NCBI): domain Eukaryota; kingdom Metazoa; phylum Nematoda; class Chromadorea; order Rhabditida; family Panagrolaimidae; genus Panagrolaimus; species Panagrolaimus kolymaensis. The sequence continues at coordinate 17,262 of JAJQJQ010000364.1, read as the reverse complement.
TTTTGTTTTACTCGATTTCGATCGCTGTCAAAAAAATTGGAATAAATGAAAATTAGCTGTAAAAATAATTCCATGCTGAGTTGGGGTTTAAGACTGCTGAAATGATTTCTTTCTCATCTCATTTCATTAAATAAATTTTGTTTTACTCGATTTCGATCGCTGTCAAAAAATCAAAGAAATTCAAAAAATAGCTTTAAAAATCATTCCATGCCGAGTTGGGGTTTAAGACTGCTGAAATGATTTCTTTCTCATCTCATTTCATTTAATAAATTTTGTTTTACTCGATTTCGATCGCTGTCAAAAAAATTGGAATAAATGAAAATTAGCTGTAAAAATAATTCCATGCTGAGTTGGGGTTTAAAACTGCTGAAATGATTTCTTTCTCATCTCATTTCATTAAATAAATTTTGTTTTACTCGATTTCGATCGCTGTCAAAAAATCAAAGAAATTCAAAAAATAGCTTTAAAAATCATTCCATGCCGAGTTGGGGTTTAAGACTGCTGAAATGATTTCTTTCTCATCTCATTTCATTTAATAAATTTTGTTTTACTCGATTTCGATCGCTGTCAAAAAAATTGGAATAAATGAAAATTAGCTGTAAAAATAATTCCATGCTGAGTTGGGGTTTAAAACTGCTGAAATGATTTCTTTCTCATCTCATTTCATTAAATAAATTTTGTTTTACTCGATTTCGATCGCTGTCAAAAAATCAAAGAAATTCAAAAAATTGCTTTAAAAATCATTCCATGCCGAGTTGGGGTTTAAGACTGCTGAAATGATTTCTTTCTCATCTCATTTCATTAAATAAATTTTGTTTTACTCGATTTCGATCGCTGTCAAAAAATCAAAGAAATTCAAAAAATAGCTTTAAAAATCATTCCATGCCGAGTTGGGGTTTAAGACTGCTGAAATGATTTCTTTCTCATCTCATTTCATTTAATAAATTTTGTTTTACTCGATTTCGATCGCTGTCAAAAAAATTGGAATAAATGAAAATTAGCTGTAAAAATAATTCCATGCTGAGTTGGGGTTTAAGACTGCTGAAATGATTTCTTTCTCATCTCATTTCATTTAATAAATTTTGTTTTACTCGATTTCGATCGCTGTCAAAAAATCAAAGAAATTCAAAAATAGCTTTAAAAATAATTCCATGCTGAGTTGGGGTTTAAGACTGCTGAAATGATTTCTTTCTCATCTCATTTCATTAAATAAATTTTGTTTTACTCGATTTCGATCGCTGTCAAAAAATCAAAGAAATTCAAAAAATAGCTTTAAAAATCATTCCATGCCGAGTTGGGGTTTAAGACTGCTGAAATGATTTCTTTCTCATCTCATTTCATTTAATAAATTTTGTTTTACTCGATTTCGATCGCTGTCAAAAAAATTGGAATAAATGAAAATTAGCTGTAAAAATAATTCCATGCTGAGTTGGGGTTTAAGACTGCTGAAATGATTTCTTTCTCATCTCATTTCATTAAATAAATTTTGTTTTACTCGATTTCGATCGCTGTCAAAAAATCAAAGAAATTCAAAAAATAGCTTTAAAAATCATTCCATGCCGAGTTGGGGTTTAAGACTGCTGAAATGATTTCTTTCTCATCTCATTTCATTTAATAAATTTTGTTTTACTCGATTTCGATCGCTGTCAAAAAAATTGGAATAAATGAAAATTAGCTGTAAAAATAATTCCATGCTGAGTTGGGGTTTAAAACTGCTGAAATGATTTCTTTCTCATCTCATTTCATTAAATAAATTTTGTTTTACTCGATTTCGATCGCTGTCAAAAAATCAAAGAAATTCAAAAAATTGCTTTAAAAATCATTCCATGCCGAGTTGGGGTTTAAGACTGCTGAAATGATTTCTTTCTCATCTCATTTCATTAAATAAATTTTGTTTTACTCGATTTCGATCGCTGTCAAAAAATCAAAGAAATTCAAAAAATAGCTTTAAAAATCATTCCATGCCGAGTTGGGGTTTAAGACTGCTGAAATGATTTCTTTCTCATCTCATTTCATTAAATAAATTTTGTTTTACTCGATTTCGATCGCTGTCAAAAAATCAAAGAAATTCAAAAAATAGCTTTAAAAATCATTCCATGCCGAGTTGGGGTTTAAGACTGCTGAAATGATTTCTTTCTCATCTCATTTCATTTAATAAATTTTGTTTTACTCGATTTCGATCGCTGTCAAAAAAATTGGAATAAATGAAAATTAGCTGTAAAAATAATTCCATGCTGAGTTGGGGTTTAAAACTGCTGAAATGATTTCTTTCTCATCTCATTTCATTAAATAAATTTTGTTTTACTCGATTTCGATCGCTGTCAAAAAATCAAAGAAATTCAAAAAATTGCTTTAAAAATCATTCCATGCCGAGTTGGGGTTTAAGACTGCTGAAATGATTTCTTTCTCATCTCATTTCATTAAATAAATTTTGTTTTACTCGATTTCGATCGCTGTCAAAAAATCAAAGAAATTCAAAAAATAGCTTTAAAAATCATTCCATGCCGAGTTGGGGTTTAAGACTGCTGAAATGATTTCTTTCTGATCTCATTTCATTTAATAAATTTTGTTTTACTCGATTTCGATCGCTGTCAAAAAATCAAAGAAATTCAAAAAATAGCTTTAAAAATAATTCCATGCTGAGTTGGGGTTTAAGACTGCTGAAATGATTTCTTTCTCATCTCATTTCATTAAATAAATTTTGTTTTACTCGATTTCGATCGCTGTCAAAAAATCAAAGAAATTCAAAAAATAGCTTTAAAAATCATTCCATGCCGAGTTGGGGTTTAAGACTGCTGAAATGATTTCTTTCTCATCTCATTTCATTAAATAAATTTTGTTTTACTCGATTTCGATCGCTGTCAAAAAATCAAAGAAATTCAAAAAATAGCTTTAAAAATAATTCCATGCTGAGTTGGGGTTTAAGACTGCTGAAATGATTTCTTTCTCATCTCATTTCATTAAATAAATTTTGTTTTACTCGATTTCGATCGCTGTCAAAAAATCAAAGAAATTCAAAAAATAGCTTTAAAAATCATTCCATGCCGAGTTGGGGTTTAAGACTGCTGAAATGATTTCTTTCTCATCTCATTTCATTTAATAAATTTTGTTTTACTCGATTTCGATCGCTGTCAAAAAATCAAAGAAATTCAAAAAATAGCTTTAAAAATAATTCCATGCTGAGTTGGGGTTTAAGACTGCTGAAATGATTTCTTTCTCATCTCATTTCATTAAATAAATTTTGTTTTACTCGATTTCGATCGCTGTCAAAAAATCAAAGAAATTCAAAAAATAGCTTTAAAAATCATTCCATGCCGAGTTGGGGTTTAAGACTGCTGAAATGATTTCTTTCTCATCTCATTTCATTTAATAAATTTTGTTTTACTCGATTTCGATCGCTGTCAAAAAAATTGGAATAAATGAAAATTAGCTGTAAAAATAATTCCATGCTGAGTTGGGGTTTAAAACTGCTGAAATGATTTCTTTCTCATCTCATTTCATTAAATAAATTTTGTTTTACTCGATTTCGATCGCTGTCAAAAAATCAAAGAAATTCAAAAAATTGCTTTAAAAATCATTCCATGCCGAGTTGGGGTTTAAGACTGCTGAAATGATTTCTTTCTCATCTCATTTCATTAAATAAATTTTGTTTTACTCGATTTCGATCGCTGTCAAAAAATCAAAGAAATTCAAAAAATAGCTTTAAAAATCATTCCATGCCGAGTTGGGGTTTAAGACTGCTGAAATGATTTCTTTCTCATCTCATTTCATTTAATAAATTTTGTTTTACTCGATTTCGATCGCTGTCAAAAAAATTGGAATAAATGAAAATTAGCTGTAAAAATAATTCCATGCTGAGTTGGGGTTTAAAACTGCTGAAATGATTTCTTTCTCATCTCATTTCATTAAATAAATTTTGTTTTACTCGATTTCGATCGCTGTCAAAAAATCAAAGAAATTCAAAAAATTGCTTTAAAAATCATTCCATGCCGAGTTGGGGTTTAAGACTGCTGAAATGATTTCTTTCTCATCTCATTTCATTAAATAAATTTTGTTTTACTCGATTTCGATCGCTGTCAAAAAATCAAAGAAATTCAAAAAATAGCTTTAAAAATCATTCCATGCCGAGTTGGGGTTTAAGACTGCTGAAATGATTTCTTTCTCATCTCATTTCATTTAATAAATTTTGTTTTACTCGATTTCGATCGCTGTCAAAAAAATTGGAATAAATGAAAATTAGCTGTAAAAATAATTCCATGCTGAGTTGGGGTTTAAAACTGCTGAAATGATTTCTTTCTCATCTCATTTCATTAAATAAATTTTGTTTTACTCGATTTCGATCGCTGTCAAAAAATCAAAGAAATTCAAAAAATAGCTTTAAAAATCATTCCATGCCGAGTTGGGGTTTAAGACTGCTGAAATGATTTCTTTCTCATCTCATTTCATTTAATAAATTTTGTTTTACTCGATTTCGATCGCTGTCAAAAAATCAAAGAAATTCAAAAAATAGCTTTAAAAATAATTCCATGCTGAGTTGGGGTTTAAGACTGCTGAAATGATTTCTTTCTCATCTCATTTCATTAAATAAATTTTGTTTTACTCGATTTCGATCGCTGTCAAAAAATCAAAGAAATTCAAAAAATAGCTTTAAAAATCATTCCATGCCGAGTTGGGGTTTAAGACTGCTGAAATGATTTCTTTCTCATCTCATTTCATTTAATAAATTTTGTTTTACTCGATTTCGATCGCTGTCAAAAAAATTGGAATAAATGAAAATTAGCTGTAAAAATAATTCCATGCTGAGTTGGGGTTTAAGACTGCTGAAATGATTTCTTTCTCATCTCATTTCATTAAATAAATTTTGTTTTACTCGATTTCGATCGCTGTCAAAAAATCAAAGAAATTCAAAAAATAGCTTTAAAAATCATTCCATGCCGAGTTGGGGTTTAAGACTGCTGAAATGATTTCTTTCTCATCTCATTTCATTTAATAAATTTTGTTTTACTCGATTTCGATCGCTGTCAAAAAAATTGGAATAAATGAAAATTAGCTGTAAAAATAATTCCATGCTGAGTTGGGGTTTAAAACTGCTGAAATGATTTCTTTCTCATCTCATTTCATTAAATAAATTTTGTTTTACTCGATTTCGATCGCTGTCAAAAAATCAAAGAAATTCAAAAAATAGCTTTAAAAATCATTCCATGCCGAGTTGGGGTTTAAGACTGCTGAAATGATTTCTTTCTCATCTCATTTCATTTAATAAATTTTGTTTTACTCGATTTCGATCGCTGTCAAAAAAATTGGAATAAATGAAAATTAGCTGTAAAAATAATTCCATGCTGAGTTGGGGTTTAAACTGCTGAAATGATTTCTTTCTCATCTCATTTCATTAAATAAATTTTGTTTTACTCGATTTCGATCGCTGTCAAAAAATCAAAGAAATTCAAAAAATAGCTTTAAAAATCATTCCATGCCGAGTTGGGGTTTAAGACTGCTGAAATGATTTCTTTCTCATCTCATTTCATTTAATAAATTTTGTTTTACTCGATTTCGATCGCTGTCAAAAAATCAAAGAAATTCAAAAAATAGCTTTAAAAATAATTCCATGCTGAGTTGGGGTTTAAGACTGCTGAAATGATTTCTTTCTCATCTCATTTCATTAAATAAATTTTGTTTTACTCGATTTCGATCGCTGTCAAAAAATCAAAGAAATTCAAAAAATAGCTTTAAAAATCATTCCATGCCGAGTTGGGGTTTAAGACTGCTGAAATGATTTCTTTCTCATCTCATTTCATTTAATAAATTTTGTTTTACTCGATTTCGATCGCTGTCAAAAAAATTGGAATAAATGAAAATTAGCTGTAAAAATAATTCCATGCTGAGTTGGGGTTTAAAACTGCTGAAATGATTTCTTTCTCATCTCATTTCATTAAATAAATTTTGTTTTACTCGATTTCGATCGCTGTCAAAAAATCAAAGAAATTCAAAAAATTGCTTTAAAAATCATTCCATGCCGAGTTGGGGTTTAAGACTGCTGAAATGATTTCTTTCTCATCTCATTTCATTTAATAAATTTTGTTTTACTCGATTTCGATCGCTGTCAAAAAATCAAAGAAATTCAAAAAATAGCTTTAAAAATAATTCCATGCTGAGTTGGGGTTTAAGACTGCTGAAATGATTTCTTTCTCATCTCATTTCATTAAATAAATTTTGTTTTACTCGATTTCGATCGCTGTCAAAAAATCAAAGAAATTCAAAAAATAGCTTTAAAAATCATTCCATGCCGAGTTGGGGTTTAAGACTGCTGAAATGATTTCTTTCTCATCTCATTTCATTTAATAAATTTTGTTTTACTCGATTTCGATCGCTGTCAAAAAATCAAAGAAATTCAAAAAATAGCTTTAAAAATAATTCCATGCTGAGTTGGGGTTTAAGACTGCTGAAATGATTTCTTTCTCATCTCATTTCATTAAATAAATTTTGTTTTACTCGATTTCGATCGCTGTCAAAAAATCAAAGAAATTCAAAAAATAGCTTTAAAAATAATTCCATGCTGAGTTGGGGTTTAAGACTGCTGAAATGATTTCTTTCTCATCTCATTTCATTAAATAAATTTTGTTTTACTCGATTTCGATCGCTGTCAAAAAATCAAAGAAATTCAAAAAATAGCTTTAAAAATCATTCCATGCCGAGTTGGGGTTTAAGACTGCTGAAATGATTTCTTTCTCATCTCATTTCATTTAATAAATTTTGTTTTACTCGATTTCGATCGCTGTCAAAAAAATTGGAATAAATGAAAATTAGCTGTAAAAATAATTCCATGCTGAGTTGGGGTTTAAAACTGCTGAAATGATTTCTTTCTCATCTCATTTCATTAAATAAATTTTGTTTTACTCGATTTCGATCGCTGTCAAAAAATCAAAGAAATTCAAAAAATAGCTTTAAAAATCATTCCATGCCGAGTTGGGGTTTAAGACTGCTGAAATGATTTCTTTCTCATCTCATTTCATTTAATAAATTTTGTTTTACTCGATTTCGATCGCTGTCAAAAAATCAAAGAAATTCAAAAAATAGCTTTAAAAATAATTCCATGCTGAGTTGGGGTTTAAGACTGCTGAAATGATTTCTTTCTCATCTCATTTCATTAAATAAATTTTGTTTTACTCGATTTCGATCGCTGTCAAAAAATCAAAGAAATTCAAAAAATAGCTTTAAAAATCATTCCATGCCGAGTTGGGGTTTAAGACTGCTGAAATGATTTCTTTCTCATCTCATTTCATTTAATAAATTTTGTTTTACTCGATTTCGATCGCTGTCAAAAAATCAAAGAAATTCAAAAAATAGCTTTAAAAATAATTCCATGCTGAGTTGGGGTTTAAGACTGCTGAAATGATTTCTTTCTCATCTCATTTCATTAAATAAATTTTGTTTTACTCGATTTCGATCGCTGTCAAAAAATCAAAGAAATTCAAAAAATAGCTTTAAAAATCATTCCATGCCGAGTTGGGGTTTAAGACTGCTGAAATGATTTCTTTCTCATCTCATTTCATTAAATAAATTTTGTTTTACTCGATTTCGATCGCTGTCAAAAAATCAAAGAAATTCAAAAAATTGCTTTAAAAATAATTCCATGCTGAGTTGGGGTTTAAGACTGCTGAAATGATTTCTTTCTCATCTCATTTCATTAAATAAATTTTGTTTTACTCGATTTCGATCGCTGTCAAAAAATCAAAGAAATTCAAAAAATAGCTTTAAAAATCATTCCATGCCGAGTTGGGGTTTAAGACTGCTGAAATGATTTCTTTCTCATCTCATTTCATTTAATAAATTTTGTTTTACTCGATTTCGATCGCTGTCAAAAAAATTGGAATAAATGAAAATTAGCTGTAAAAATAATTCCATGCTGAGTTGGGGTTTAAAACTGCTGAAATGATTTCTTTCTCATCTCATTTCATTAAATAAACTTTGTTTTACTCGATTTCGATCGCTGTCAAAAAATCAAAGAAATTCAAAAAATAGCTTTAAAAATCATTCCATGCCGAGTTGGGGTTTAAGACTGCTGAAATGATTTCTTTCTCATCTCATTTCATTTAATAAATTTTGTTTTACTCGATTTCGATCGCTGTCAAAAAATCAAAGAAATTCAAAAAATAGCTTTAAAAATCATTCCATGCCGAGTTGGGGTTTAAGACTGCTGAAATGATTTCTTTCTCATCTCATTTCATTTAATAAATTTTGTTTTACTCGATTTCGATCGCTGTCAAAAAATCAAAGAAATTCAAAAAATTGCTTTAAAAATCATTCCATGCCGAGTTGGGGTTTAAGACTGCTGAAATGATTTCTTTCTCATCTCATTTCATTAAATAAATTTTGTTTTACTCGATTTCGATCGCTGTCAAAAAATCAAAGAAATTCAAAAAATAGCTTTAAAAATCATTCCATGCCGAGTTGGGGTTTAAGACTGCTGAAATGATTTCTTTCTCATCTCATTTCATTAAATAAATTTTGTTTTACTCGATTTCGATCGCTGTCAAAAAATCAAAGAAATTCAAAAAATTGCTTTAAAAATCATTCCATGCCGAGTTGGGGTTTAAGACTGCTGAAATGATTTCTTTCTCATCTCATTTCATTAAATAAATTTTGTTTTACTCGATTTCGATCGCTGTCAAAAAATCAAAGAAATTCAAAAAATAGCTTTAAAAATCATTCCATGCCGAGTTGGGGTTTAAGACTGCTGAAATGATTTCTTTCTCATCTCATTTCATTTAATAAATTTTGTTTTACTCGATTTCGATCGCTGTCAAAAAAATTGGAATAAATGAAAATTAGCTGTAAAAATAATTCCATGCTGAGTTGGGGTTTAAGACTGCTGAAATGATTTCTTTCTCATCTCATTTCATTAAATAAATTTTGTTTTACTCGATTTCGATCGCTGTCAAAAAATCAAAGAAATTCAAAAAATAGCTTTAAAAATCATTCCATGCCGAGTTGGGGTTTAAGACTGCTGAAATGATTTCTTTCTCATCTCATTTCATTTAATAAATTTTGTTTTACTCGATTTCGATCGCTGTCAAAAAAATTGGAATAAATGAAAATTAGCTGTAAAAATAATTCCATGCTGAGTTGGGGTTTAAGACTGCTGAAATGATTTCTTTCTCATCTCATTTCATTAAATAAATTTTGTTTTACTCGATTTCGATCGCTGTCAAAAAATCAAAGAAATTCAAAAAATAGCTTTAAAAATCATTCCATGCCGAGTTGGGGTTTAAGACTGCTGAAATGATTTCTTTCTCATCTCATTTCATTTAATAAATTTTGTTTTACTCGATTTCGATCGCTGTCAAAAAATCAAAGAAATTCAAAAAATAGCTTTAAAAATCATTCCATGCCGAGTTGGGGTTTAAGACTGCTGAAATGATTTCTTTCTCATCTCATTTCATTTAATAAATTTTGTTTTACTCGATTTCGATCGCTGTCAAAAAAATTGGAATAAATGAAAATTAGCTGTAAAAATAATTCCATGCTGAGTTGGGGTTTAAGACTGCTGAAATGATTTCTTTCTCATCTCATTTCATTAAATAAATTTTGTTTTACTCGATTTCGATCGCTGTCAAAAAATCAAAGAAATTCAAAAAATAGCTTTAAAAATCATTCCATGCCGAGTTGGGGTTTAAGACTGCTGAAATGATTTCTTTCTCATCTCATTTCATTAAATAAATTTTGTTTTACTCGATTTCGATCGCTGTCAAAAAATCAAAGAAATTCAAAAAATAGCTTTAAAAATCATTCCATGCCGAGTTGGGGTTTAAGACTGCTGAAATGATTTCTTTCTCATCTCATTTCATTTAATAAATTTTGTTTTACTCGATTTCGATCGCTGTCAAAAAATCAAAGAAATTCAAAAAATAGCTTTAAAAATCATTCCATGCCGAGTTGGGGTTTAAGACTGCTGAAATGATTTCTTTCTCATCTCATTTCATTTAATAAATTTTGTTTTACTCGATTTCGATCGCTGTCAAAAAATCAAAGAAATTCAAAAAATAGCTTTAAAAATCATTCCATGCCGAGTTGGGGTTTAAGACTGCTGAAATGATTTCTTTCTCATCTCATTTCATTAAATAAATTTTGTTTTACTCGATTTCGATCGCTGTCAAAAAATCAAAGAAATTCAAAAAATAGCTTTAAAAATCATTCCATGCCGAGTTGGGGTTTAAGACTGCTGAAATGATTTCTTTCTCATCTCATTTCATTAAATAAATTTTGTTTTACTCGATTTCGATCGCTGTCAAAAAATCAAAGAAATTCAAAAAATAGCTTTAAAAATCATTCCATGCCGAGTTGGGGTTTAAGACTGCTGAAATGATTTCTTTCTCATCTCATTTCATTTAATAAATTTTGTTTTACTCGATTTCGATCGCTGTCAAAAAATCAAAGAAATTCAAAAAATAGCTTTAAAAATCATTCCATGCCGAGTTGGGGTTTAAGACTGCTGAAATGATTTCTTTCTCATCTCATTTCATTTAATAAATTTGTTTTACTCGATTTCGATCGCTGTCAAAAAATCAAAGAAATTCAAAAAATAGCTTTAAAAATCATTCCATGCCGAGTTGGGGTTTAAGACTGCTGAAATGATTTCTTTCTCATCTCATTTCATTAAATAAATTTTGTTTTACTCGATTTCGATCGCTGTCAAAAATCAAAGAAATTCAAAAAATAGCTTTAAAAATCATTCCATGCCGAGTTGGGGTTTAAGACTGCTGAAATGATTTCTTTCTCATCTCATTTCATTTAATAAATTTTGTTTTACTCGATTTCGATCGCTGTCAAAAAAATTGGAATAAATGAAAATTAGCTGTAAAAATAATTCCATGCTGAGTTGGGGTTTAAGACTGCTGAAATGATTTCTTTCTCATCTCATTTCATTAAATAAATTTTGTTTTACTCGATTTCGATCGCTGTCAAAAATCAAAGAAATTCAAAAAATAGCTTTAAAAATCATTCCATGCCGAGTTGGGGTTTAAGACTGCTGAAATGATTTCTTTCTCATCTCATTTCATTAAATAAATTTTGTTTTACTCGATTTCGATCGCTGTCAAAAAATCAAAGAAATTCAAAAAATAGCTTTAAAAATAATTCCATGCCGAGTTGGGGTTTAAGACTGCTGAAATGATTTCTTTCTGATCTCATTTCATTTAATAAATTTTGTTTTATTCGATTTCGATCGCTGTCAAAAAATCAAAGAAATTCAAAAAATAGCTTTAAAAATAATTCCATGCCGAGTTGGGGTTTAAGACTGCTGAAATGATTTCTTTCTCATCTCATTTCATTAAATAAATTTTGTTTTACTCGATTTCGATCGCTGTCAAAAAATCAAAGAAATTCAAAAAATAGCTTTAAAAATAATTCCATGCCGAGTTGGGGTTTAAGACTGCTGAAATGATTTCTTTCTGATCTCATTTCATTAAATAAATTTTGTTTTACTCGATTTCGATCGCTGTCAAAAAATCAAAGAAATTCAAAAAATAGCTTTAAAAATAATTCCATGCCGAGTTGGGGTTTAAGACTGCTGAAATGATTTCTTTCTGATCTCATTTCATTTAATAAATTTTGTTTTATTCGATTTCGATCGCTGTCAAAAAATCAAAGAAATTCAAAAAATAGCTTTAAAAATAATTCCATGCCGAGTTGGGGTTTAAGACTGCTGAAATGATTTCTTTCTGATCTCATTTCATTAATAAATTTTGTTTTATTCGATTTCGATCGCTGTCAAAAAATCAAAGAAATTCAAAAAATAGCTTTAAAAATAATTCCATGCCGAGTTGGGGTTTAAGACTGCTGAAATGATTTCTTTCTGATCTCATTTCATTTAATAAATTTTGTTTTATTCGATTTCGATCGCTGTCAAAAAATCAAAGAAATTCAAAAAATAGCTTTAAAAATAATTCCATGCCGAGTTGGGGTTTAAGACTGCTGAAATGATTTCTTTCTGATCTCATTTCATTTAATAAATTTTGTTTTATTCGATTTCGATCGCTATCAAAAAATCAAAGAAATTCAAAAAATAGCTTTAAAAATAATTCCATGCCGAGTTGGGGTTTAAGACTGCTGAAATGATTTCTTTCTGATCTCATTTCATTTAATAAATTTTGTTTTATTCGATTTCGATCGCTGTCAAAAAATCAAAGAAATTCAAAAAATAGCTTTAAAAATAATTCCATGCCGAGTTGGGGTTTAAGACTGCTGAAATGATTTCTTTCTGATCTCATTTCATTAAATAAATTTTGTTTTACTCGATTTCGATCGCTGTCAAAAAATCAAAGAAATTCAAAAAATAGCTTTTAAAATAATTCCATGCCGAGTTGGGGTTTAAGACTGCTGAAATGATTTCTTTCTGATCTCATTTCATTAAATAAATTTTGTTTTACTCGATTTCGATCGCTGTCAAAAAATCAAAGAAATTCAAAAAATAGCTTTAAAAATAATTCCATGCCGAGTTGGGGTTTAAGACTGCTGAAATGATTTCTTTCTGATCTCATTTCATTTAATAAATTTTGTTTTATTCGATTTCGATCGCTGTCAAAAAATCAAAGAAATTCAAAAAATAGCTTTAAAAATAATTCCATGCCGAGTTGGGGTTTAAGACTGCTGAAATGATTTCTTTCTGATCTCATTTCATTAATAAATTTTGTTTTACTCGATTTCGATCGCTGTCAAAAAATCAAAGAAATTCAAAAAATAGCTTTAAAAATAATTCCATGCCGAGTTGGGGTTTAAGACTGCTGAAATGATTTCTTTCTGATCTCATTTCATTTAATAAATTTTGTTTTATTCGATTTCGATCGCTGTCAAAAAATCAAAGAAATTCAAAAAATAGCTTTAAAAATAATTCCATGCCGAGTTGGGGTTTAAGACTGCTGAAATGATTTCTTTCTGATCTCATTTCATTTAATAAATTTTGTTTTATTCGATTTCGATCGCTGTCAAAAAATCAAAGAAATTCAAAAAAAAGCTGTAAAAATAATTCCATTACGAGTTGGGGTTTTTGAAAGCTGAATTGATTCTGTTGCTAAAAATTCAAAAACCTTTAAAAAAGAAAAAGAAATTTATTTGTTTTTTATCTAACCACAAAAATAAAGTAAAATAATATATTCATCATCATAAATAATAATAAAATTCCTAAGAACAAATAAACGAAGAAAATATATATAATTGATCGATCACAAATTATTCGTTCATCATCATTCAGTTTTGGTTGTTGCAACTTTATCAATTAAATGTTCAAATGTTGGTTTACGCTTTTCAATAATCGTTTGAATTCCTTCTTGACCATCGCGCATTTTCAAATTTTCGACCATTACAGCTTCACAATATCTGAAATATTAAATAAGTATTAATAAATTAAGATTTTTTTGCTTGAAAAACGTTTTAAGGCACTTACAATTCAATATTCCTATGTTTCATTCGATTTGATATTACAGCATTGATTACTCTGATTCTTCATAACTGCTAACTTCAAGTTCATCCGATGAAATATCCGACCAATTAACTTCAATTATTTCAGCATTTTCAATAAGTTGAACATATTCAGCCTTAAAAAAGTTTATATAATAAAATTTAAAGAAAAGGAGGCAAAACATACTTGTGAAGCAAAAGAAGCCAATTCATTAGGATATCTTTCACCAGATCCATGTTCTAAAATAAGAAAAGTAAAATATGTATTTTATAATTTATAAAACTTACGTTTTTTGCTTTGACTTTAACTTCTTCTTTAGGCTTAAATCCTTGCATCAAAAGCGATTTTCTTCTACGATCTACTTCTTCCTTATTTTTGGTAGAAGCATATGCTTTAGACACTAAAAAAAAAGGCCATAACGTGATAAGAAATTTCTATTTAAAAAATATAACTTACCACACATTTCCAATCATGTTGTACTCTGTGCACAAAACCAATTTCTGCACGATATTTTCTATTTCCATTAATAGTGATCCTTTTATCACATCTAAAAAGATTTGTATGTATTTAATAAATTTCGATGAAAAATAAACTTACTTAGGACACTGGAAATATTTTTTTCCGTCTCTCCATAGGATTTTCCAATATTTGTGATACAAAACAAATTTATCATCTTCTTTGTAAATAAAGGAATCTAAAAAAAGAAGTTAAAATTGAAAAAAATTGCTAAAAAACATACCATTATTATTTGGTGGTGATTCAATAAACTTTTCAGGAGTTCCAACTTCATTATCACTTGTTTCTATTCGTTGTTGAATTTTAGATGCATCAAAATCAATTTGAGATAAATTAAGGCTATCATCAGAATTAAGCTTGTGTTGTAGTTATCACTCCGCGCCACATTCTTATATTCCATTTTCGCATCAATTATGACATCGTTCAACCATGGATGAAAAAGCAATTCTTCAGCTGACATTCTTTGTGATGGAACAGTGTTAAGCATTTCTAACAAGAATTCTATGAGATCATTTCGGTCCTTTACAAGCATTCGTATTTTACCAAATTTGTTATGTAACATTTTTCTTGCTTCTTCTTTAACTTGTTTCGGATCATATTCATCAGTTGTATACATTTGACCATAGACATTAAACTTTCTGAACTCTTTAAAGTGACATTTCGGAAATTTGCCAAATATTTTCGTTAACCCATCAAGCTCCCAGTTTATCATAATTTTCTCGTTGATTTTCTTAGCTTTTCCAAATTCGATAAAACTTTTGTTAGTCAGTAAAATAACTAACTATAAATTAGACAAACTAAGCATAAATTTTGTTAAGATAGTAAAGACAAACTTACCGTAACACCAAGCGACCAAATATCATGAGAAGGAAGCAAAGGAGCACCAAAAAAATATTCAGGAGGGCGATATCCAAATGTGCCTGTTGTTGAAAACGTACCTTCTTTCTGAAAATAGGTAGGTACACTATATAAACAAAGTAAATCACTAAAAAACTTACGAGAGCATTTCCAAAATCAATTAATTTAACGGTCAATTCATTGAACTCTTTTGAGTCTTTCATCGCCATTCCATCAAGCTCTTGTTTGAAGATCTTTCTTATCTTATTTTCATTAAATTTTTCATTCATTTGACACATCATTCGAAGAGTTGAAAAACTTTTCATAAAGTTGACGGATTTGATCATTTTTCCAGTTGACGACGTAAGCTAAGTTGAGTAACACAGGATGCAATATTGTATAGTTTGATATCACTGTGAATCACTTTGAGATCATGTAAAGCTTTAAGACCCATTAGAACATGTTTCGCCACTTTTTTGATAACAGCAATTGATAAACCACCATATATTGAAGCGTCTTTCATCAACATACTGAGATCTTTTCCAAGAGGTTCATATATTGCAATGCAACCCTTTCTTTTACCAGGTCGGATAACAAGATATTCATAAAATCGCAATATATTTGGATGGTTTGAAGTTTGTTGAAGAGTCTGTAACAATGTGATAAATAACAAATAATTTCAAATGTTAAAAGAATATTACTATTTTTCCTTTTATTGTGTTTATATAAAACCAAATCGCTCGAATCGGCTAATGGCAAAAAAAACTTACGTCTATTTCTAATTTGTAATACCATAACCATATTTAAAAACTTTTGCAACTTTGAAAACATTTTCTTGACAATCGATAACCAGCCAAACTACTGAAAAACCACCATAACCAATTTTGCAGATAACACGATATTCCTTCTTCGTTCTGCAAGTTATATTCATAAATAAATAAAAAATAAAATAAAAACTTACTCATTACTACGCAATTTATCAGTAATACTAAGAACTGGCATCTTTTTATCATTATATTTTCTTGCGTCTTCTTGACATCTGTTGTTAAAAACATCCAAATTAGGATTAACAACTAAAAATGAAACAATAGTTAGTTTAAAATTTATTATAAATAATCATCTTTTAACTAATGCGGATGCTTTTAAATTTTTATTTTCGTCAGTCATAAACATGGCTTTTCATAAAGTAAAACAAAAGTCAAAATAAAGTAAAATCTCTTTTACACCATATTTCAAAGGTGTAATAATACTATGGTAAGTAAAAACAGCTTTAAAAAAATAAAAAATAAAATAAACGGAAGCTCAATTTAAATATATAATATTAAAAAATGTTTTGATTTGTTTTTTAAAATGTTTGTTCCCCGAAAAAAATTTTATCAACAACAAATATTCTCAAAAGGAAAGATTATAAAAGCATGAGAAAAAGACAGAAAACTAATATTTTTAATAAAAACTCTAAATATTGGAAGATTTTTTAAAAAATTATTTAAAAAAGAAAAAAATGAAGAAATTAAACTCACTATATGGTTTTACAGGTGCTATTGATTTTTGTTTTAGTAGTTCATTTCCCATATCACCTTGAGGTCCTCCAGTTAACTTCTTCCTCTTGGCTCTGGTTAACATCGTCGGTATAGCCTAAAAGTAAGTAATGATAGTACAAATTGACAAATGTTAGAACAAAAAAACAACGCGATAAAAAAGTCTCGGTAAAAAATGATACAAAAAGTTTAGTCGGTGATTGCACGCGAAATGCCAGAAAACAAAACAAACAAACAAAAAAACTTTTTTTTAGCAAAAAATTTCTGTTTTCTTTTATTTGCAAATTTTTTTCAAATTCTTTTTACACATATTCATTCAAATATCACAGAATTTTCTCTAAATAGAAAAAAGAATCTTGCTGACAAGAATAATGAAACAGTTTTCAAAAATTTAATGGGCAGAAAATTTTTACGCAAGAGTTTTTTTTGCAAATTTGTTTTTTTTTCAACAAGAAAAAGAGGAAAATAGCTTGTAAAAGTTCAAACTTAGAAATAGCAATCATTTTTTTTTATTAGTAAGTTTAAATCGAACAGCCCAGATTTAATAAACCATTGTAATTATTATGATTTTCGATAAATTTTTCTGAGGTACATCATTTTTTTTGTGGCTATTTTAACAAATTTAATATTATTGTTTGCTAAATTTTATGACAAAATTTAAAAAATTAATAGTTAATTGCAACAAACATATGTTTTATTTTTTGACAGCTGCCTTTGTTGAAAGAATGTTTAGGTAAATTTTATGACTCAAAATTGTTTTTCTTCATGCGGCTGTATTTTGAAACTTAAAAACCGATGTAATTTTTAAACTAATTTTTTGTAAGTCTTTTTGCCTAATCACCTTTCTTTCCTTCCTTTTTTATTTGTTTTCGCGAAAAAAAATCATTTTTGATAGATGAGCCACCATAGACTTATACC
>JAJQJQ010000363.1:0-27362 GCA_028622995.1 Panagrolaimus kolymaensis | reverse complement strand
TTTTTGACTACATCAAGGCGAGGATTTACGGGTATCCACAAATCCACCTGTCATTGGACCAGAACAATTTACTTCATCCCCTTCGAATGTGATGCAATTAAATTGTTCATTTCGAGCAATTTTGCGACCAGTGTGATATTTTTAACTAAAATCGTGCCACCAAACATATGTCGAAATACAGGGCTGAATTTTTCAGAATATTTAACTACGCTGAGCAAATGGCGGCCATCCTAAAAAATAAATTATTGTTTAATAAAAAAAAATTAGCATTATTGTGACAAACTTTATCTCGAAGTGGTCGTTGTTCGGGAGCATAAACTCGATTTAAAGCAAAGAAAGTACATTGGCCCTTCATGTGCCTTTTTTGAATTTCTTCTAAGAAAAACATTGCAATTCTCTCATTTTCCACAACATGATGGGTCAAAGATGACCCCGCTGTGACTTCAGGGCTCGATAGTAGACTTGATCAGCACTCATCAATTTAATAACGATGCCTATAAATATATCGATAAAAAACAAGACTAGGAAAATTATTTTAACTAGCCATGATATCCTTCAATATATTCTTTAAATTGGCCTCCAGTATTACGTTGTTTTAGATCTTCAATGATAGTATTGATATTTCGAATCCCCTTCCGATGTAGATTTTTGCAAGCATATGATAAAATGAAGTTTCAACATGATCATATTGAGCTTCAAGTTCAGCTAAACGATCATTAATTATTTTTATGTTCGGTTTGGTTTTTCATGAAGGATTTTGGGTTGCTCGATCTAGACTTCCACGAAGATCTTCATCTTCGGCTGTAAGTCGATCCATTGTACTAATATTTTCTTCAATTATACGCTCAATTTCCTTAAAAAAGGCACAACATTAAAACAAAAAAACAGAAAATCTAAGTTGGGGCAAACCTGAATTCGAGTTGTTGCATTATCTTTATTTCCAATTTCTTCATTATGAGCTTCTTCAAAAGTTCTAATATTATCATTTACTTCTGCGATGCGTTGGTTGAGATTATGAATTTTAAGTCGTAATTCTCGATCCCGTTCTTCAATGGAATTATAAACTTTTCCTTTTCCACTTTTAAAATAAACGATCGTTTCTTTTACGCTTATTTTTTCAATTTCTCCCAAAATTTCAGCTTGTTCTTCGATAAGTTTTGTGAAACGAGGATGGATTTCTTTTAATTCTTTTCCTTCGATTGAATAGTTCGCTCAATTTCGCGCAATTTTTCTTCAGAAGCTTGTCGACTTTCACGCTCCAAAATTAACTTGTTCTCGAAGATCTTTACTTTCCAATTCGGCCATGGTTTTTGCGCATTCAAGTTTATTTTCTTCTTCTCGAATTTGCTGAAGTTCGGTTGCAAGCCGCTTTTCTCGGACTTCCAATTTCCTTAGTTCTGATTCAAGATGGATAATTTCTTTGCTATAATTAAACTTTTCTGTTTCAGCCTCGTTTAAAGCATGTTGAAGTTCTTGACGCTTCATGGAAAAATTATCAAATCTCTTTTTACATTCACTTGCTTCATTTTTTCAATAAAGTATATTCCAAAGCACTAAAATTAGGGATATTAATACTAAATTATTCCAATTTTAAAAATCTACCGTCGAAGTTTATCATGTTTTTTGATATTCTTTCAATTCCTCTTTTTTCGATTCAAGAGTTTCCAATCGCTTGTTCATAAACTCCAAAAGCTGTTCACTTCTTTCCATTTTTCCTTTGGTGTCTTCAAGCTTTTCAAACTTTCTTGCTTTTTTATCATCATAAACACGAGTACCACGAACTTCACGCAATAATTTTAACGGGCCAAATCTGTAGCTGTGGCAAGTTCAGCAATTTTTCCTTGTTTTACGATATAGTAAGGATTTGAGCGGGAAAACCCAGCGGATTCCATTAAATTAATGATTTCAGTTCGAAGTGAAAACTCGTCCATCAATAAAATATTGATCTTTTTTAATTGAAATCGTTCGAGAAATGGTGAATTCACTATTTTCAATCTAAAAATGCAAACTATAGAGAGATTTCAACATTTATGTTTCATACCGCAGCTAAACGCCGATCAGAATTATCAAATAAAAGTTCAACTGTAGCTGTGGCAGCTGGATTTCCTGTTCCTTCATGAAGTAAAGCTTGACGATTTTCTTGAGTTAAATGAGCCAAAATCGGAACTCAAAACAAATGAAATTGCTGCAAAAAACGTTACTCTTTCCACTACCATTTTGTCCAACAACAACATTAAATTGCCGAGAGATATTGTCAATCACGGTTCTTTCTCGATAACTTCGAAAGCCGTGAATGCTTATCTGAATAAAGAGGAAAATTATTTAAACCTTTGGATGAGGCACTTACAGATTTTATATACATTCTACTGTTGGCGCCAAATTTGGCGGATTACAAAAAAGCAATGAACCAAAAAAAGGTATTCAAACAATCTAAAAAATGTTTTGTTTTTATGTAAAGTTTTTTATAAAATCGAAGCAAGATAAATTGTAACACTACCACAAAAAGTGTAAATGGCGCGCATTGTTGAAGGCATCTTTTCGTTCCAGGAAACTTAGGGCGTTGCCAAAGTTTGTTTTCCATTATTAGTTTGCCGCATTTTATAAATTCCTAATATTAATAAATCCTTGCTTTCTCTCTCTCTTTATTTTTATATTATCTAATAAAAATTATTTAATTGGTTTTAAATTTTCAGGAAAGCCTATTTATTAGTTATTCTAAGCCTTAACCCTTTACAAATATGTCGGATAACGAACAACCAAAAGCCCCTGCTGAAGGTAACCAAGGCCAGGATTATATTAAACTTAAAGTCGTTGGTCAAGATTCAAATGAAGTTCATTTTCGCGTTAAATTTGGAACTTCCATGGCGAAATTAAAGAAATCCTATGCTGAAAGAACCGGCGTCAACATTAATCCCTTCGATTCTTGTTTGATGGTCGTCGAATTGGAGATGAAGATACGCCTAAAACTCTTGAGATGGAAGAAGACGATGTTATTGAAGTTTATCAAGAACAACTTGGTGGCAAATAAATTTTCTGCGAGGTTCTTTTTATAATATTCCATCACTTTTTTTTTGTCATGAATTTGTGTGCTTCGTCATTGTTTTTTTAATATAATAAAAAGTCAATTTTTCTGATTCTTTAGCTTTTGGTCCACATAAAAAAGTGTTTTGAAAACAAATATATTATGAAATCAAGTTCATATTTAGTCATTATAGAAAGTTGGAATAAGAAAACAACAGTAGCAGGAGAAAAAAATTCTGCTAAATAAAGGGCTGCCGTTTTTTTTATTGTCTTATCAGAAATTTGAAAACAAAAAAAGAGTTATGCATTGATTGAATATTTGTTTTTGAAAAGCTCTAAATGAAAAATATTCAGTTCTTTAATATTTCAATTTTGCTTATTTATGTATTAATAAGTTGCAAAAATGGAGAAGCGTCTGCTTATTCAGGGCCAAAACCAGGTAAACGTTTTTGGAGTTTTAGAAATGAAGAATATTAAAAAAATAAAATTATAGGCAATGCTCCTCTTGGTTTAACTAATAATGCAACTGGGCAATGTTAACTCTTGGTTGCAGCATTTGTCAGCAATTACTCAATATTACTAGCATACATTATCATTCTATGGATCAGGTAAAACCAATTTTAAACTTTTTTGTTATTCTAAAAAAAGAATATTTTAATTTTAGGCTGCTTTGCTTGATTATATAAACACCAATCATTGCGGCGGATTGGGACTATTTAAAAATATTTGTTTATTAACAACCAAAAAATATTATGAAAAACTTTATGGAGCATTTGAAGAAAATTTTAAATTGCCTGATCCAAATGTAATGCCTAATTTTCATTAATTTGTTCGAAAGTTGGATTATGTGCAGATAATATATATCCTGCATTTTGTAAAAGTTACTATGCCACTGAAAATCATAATCCTTTAAAAGTTCCGAAAGAAAAAATGTTTGAAAAAAAGAAAGAATTATAAAAAATTCGAGTTTGTAAAAAATCCAATCCAACAATAATAAACTAAAGCATTTATTTTATTCAAATTATTAATTAATTATTATTATTATATATTATTAAATTAAGCTTTAAAAAAGAAGAAAATCTGGCGTTTCCAAAAAATAAATGCTGTATAAAAAAATAAACAAAATGCCAGAAAGAGATACCCAATAAAGTTGATATTATTAGTTTAAAATAAAATGTGTGTTTCTTTATTTATTTTTTATCTGGTACAGCTCCAGTTCGAACATAATATTGCAATTCATCATCATGTTAAGAACCACCAACCTTTTAGTTACTTTATGATCTCCGCCAATGGTCCAAAAGTTGTTGTGAAAGTGCTAAAAATTGGTTATAAATTTTATTTTAGTTATTTAAAACAAAACTTACATCGATTCATTTTGGTTGTAGGCGAAGAAGGTAAAAGTGAAAGTTTTTCATGCAATGATGGATCAGCGGCTAAAGCGGCACGAATTTGATCCAAACTTAAATCTCGTTTAGCACGAAGTCCAAAACTTCGAGAAATTAAATCATCTCTTGGACAACCATCAACTGAAGGACACGAAGTTGTTGGACATGCATTGAAAGGACAAATTCGAATTAAACAAGTATATTCAACTTGCATGGTAGATTGATATCTGAATGCTTCAACAGTCACACGAATACCATAATCAGTTTTTTGTGGTGGACATACAAGTCCAACTTGATCAGCTTGACATCCATCTTTTACAATAGGTAAAGGTTCACGTTCCCATCAAATGGTGAACCAACAGGTTCCACTTGGCAACCAGTAATAAACATGTACGAAGCTAAAAACATTATAATTTAATTTTTTTGAAAATTTTCAAAAATAAATTTCTTACGTGGAATTGCATAATAAGGAGTGAAACTTAGAGTAATTTTATTTCCAACTACCACGCTTCTGTGGGTTGACCATTATGGAAAATATCAAATATGACGGGCTGGGTTGGTTTTCCTCTGGACTTAGACCTGGTCGATTTGTTCCAGGAGGATGGCCTCCTATTGGTTGGTTAGATGGAGGAGATGCGTCACCATGAACATGGGTTATAGGATCGATGAAGGTTTTTAGGTGGACTTGTAGGGCGATGTTGTGGTAATGGTAGTTAATGGAATAGTCGTAGTCGTCGTTGTTACAGTAATAGGAGCAGAAGTAGTCGTTGTTATTGTAGACGCCAAAGTTGTAGATGTGGTTGATAAGGTAGATGGCGAAGGTGTTTGAGCTGTTGTCGTCGTAGTAGCTGGAGTCAGAGTTGTTGTTGTTGATGGCGAAGTTTCAATTTTATTTGTTGCTGGGGTAATTGGATCGATAGCATTTGCAGCTGGTCTATTTCCGGATGATAAATTTATTTTATCTTTGGTTGGAAAAGATATGCGAGTATTAAAGCTAAAAAAAGTTCTCGATGAAATCCAAAAATTTAAAAAATAAATAAAAGCAATCACGCTGGCAGCAAAAAATAACAAACCTAAATTTTGAATTTCCTCCTCCTGCTGTTTCTTTATTCAAACTTGTATCAATTGGATTAAGTTGTGCTTGAAATTTTGTGTTGAAGTTTCTTTTGATTTGTGTGAGTGGAATTATTATTATCAAATGTTGACAAAGTGAAAAGTTCCCGCGTGTTGTTTTTTTCGGTGCATTCGATGTGGTTGTAATCATTATTGGAATTAATGGAGTTGTTGTAGTTGTAGTCGATGAACCGCTGTATTTTGTTGTGGGTTGAGTGAACGGCAACATAAACACATCTTTGGTTACTGGTTTGAGTGGATGTAAAGCCGTTGTAGGTTTTTGAGTGGTTGCCATTCCATTAAGTGGAAAGGACCGCTAAAGAATTTTTCAGATGTTTAACATTTGTTGTTGCACTTCCTTCAAGATCCCATAATTCAGGTGCATGTCCTGGAGCTAATGGCCCAATGGAATCTAGATTTCCCTCAAGTGCATGAGATTTAGCTTCAACAGCCGAAAGCATTTTAATCAAATTTTTCATTGAATTTCGCTCTTGATCTGTAAGCATATCAGCTGCAAGCTTTTCAGCTTCGCTTTCAAAGCTAAAAAAAGAAAACACAAAGGTGCATGAAAAAACAAAAAGCAATAAAACCACACACCGCTATCAAAGATACTATGGGACAGTGCAAGAAGTTGAAAGAAGCTTAAAAAATATTTATTACTGTCTTCATTTTGGGCTTCATGCCTGGAGTAGATACTTCTTGAATGGACATCTAGCTTGATAAGTTTAATCATCGGGAGTAATAAATATAAAGGTTCCACACCATCTGTAGAAAGGACAACTTCAAGAATCATATCATTTCCCTTAAAAAATCAAGAATTTTTTATAGCTTTCGAAATTTAGTTTTTTTTACTTTAAATCGAATACTATCACTACAATTTCTTGAATTAGTTGGATATGGGAATAAATATTCAAATTGACTTAATTCTTTGGGTTCAATTCTGCACGTGAAAAAATCATATAATCCATAAAGAGCTCCAGTATAAGGAAATTTAGAATTTACTGTAACTTTAATTCCATCTTTTTGACATTTGTAATCAAAATCAAAACTTTCAGCAATATTGAAACAATTATTTTCATAATAATCAATTCGATAATTTGGATTATTATTTAATTTAATTAAAGCTGGTTTACTAAGTTGATTTTGTTGGGATAAATGACAGCCTCCATCCGTTCGATTAAAGGAAGCACTTCGACATAAAATATCTTTGGGCATTTAAACATTCAGCTAAACAATCTTCGAGGGTTTTACTGTGGACTACTCGGGTCACTTCCCGAGGGGCCATGTATCGATCGGATAAAAATGTAAATGCAAAATCACCAGTGCATTTTCGATCAGCTAAAAAAATTATGCTAGTATTTTTTCAAATTTTTTACGTTAGAAAATTACTTTTAACACAATATTTCCAATAAAATGAATATCGATCATCGCCCTCAATGTACCCATCAATATGTTGAACATTTTCTTTTGGAAATATTTGGCATTGATGTAGAAATGGATGAGGACTATTTCGATGATTAAAGGCTGAACATTGTTGGGAATTTGGAGATTTTAAAGGATTTTCATCATTGGAACATCCTTTTTTGCACACTCCAAATGGCAAAGCTCCATCGATAGCTGGATTTAAATTCAACCTTACTCTCGGCCATCTAACATAAATAGGGGTGCATGAAGAGAATAAACATAAATAAAATTTAGGGCTAACAGCAAATATAAAAATAATACTTTCATTTTTATGTTTAATTTGGGTATTAATTACCGAGTTCTTAAAAATATTAAAATTAAAATTTATTTTAAAAAAAGATACTCGTGAACGCAAAGAAAAAAAGTAAGACTTAACTAAATTATTGTTTGAATGAATATCAAAAACACAAAAAATAAAAGGTTTGCCACTTTTAAACTCGGATATCGTGACAAAAAAATAATCTAATTCATGACGCAATTGACCCTTTAAAAAAAATGTTGATTTAGCGAATATGTGCCAATTTTTTGTTTTCTCAAAAAAAAATAACCAAAAGTAAAACAAATAACCAAAACTAAGAAGGTATCATGAAAATATTTTAAGTGACTACTATGATTCAATGATTTTGTAACTTTGAACTAACATACATAAAAACTTTTTTAGTGGATGAGAAAAAATGATGGATATTGAAGCGTTAAAAATCCAGTCAGTCAATTTCTGATGAAAACTGAAAGTATAGGAATAGAAAAAAAAATGAAATTTTGACCCAGTTAATGGCCTAACGCCTTTTCCATTTTTATTTTGAACCGAACTCGTCAATCGTTGTTGTTCGGTCGCGCATGTCCGCAGAAAATGAAGCGACAGAAAAGTAGGTGAAGAGACGACAAAATGAGGCAGAATGGCTGGCTTCCTTCCTCTTCATGTATCTATGTTTGAGAGATTTAGTCCTTTTTTAGAATAATAAAAAAACTACCAAAATTTTGTTGTTGTCATTGAGACGACGACCACAATGCCGGTGGAGTATAAGGATATTATTGTCCTTGAAAAGAAAGAAGAAGAAAAAAACATAGAAGAAATGGCATTTTTTGACTATTTCAATCAGAAAAAAAAACTTTTAAAAGATACGCTTGAATTGTTTGCTAATTTTTTCTATAGGAATCAAAGAAAACATCATTTTTGAAGGTTATCTGAGAAAAAAAAATTGTTAATCAACAACCAAAAAACATGAAAGTTAATTAATATAAAAAGGTAAACAAACGAATCAATTCTCGGGTTGGCCCAAATAGGATACCATTTATCGAAGTGCGATATTGGTGTTTTAAAAAATGGGGGAATTATCCAAATATTTTTCGAAGAGTGTTTTTTTCTCTCAATAGTGATCGAACAAACAACACAAACACTTACAAATACAAAAATTGCCTGATAGGTAGTAAGGAAAGAAGAAAAAAACTGTTACGGGGGCTGATTCTCGTCCTTGACCCATGCATAAATACATTCTTGATGTGGCGATCTAGAAAATGGCTCTAAACTTTTTCATCTGACAATTGATTTTATTGTGTAAAACCATGAAGAAAAAAAATACACCAGATAATGGGAGAATCAAGCTGCGTATTTTTATGTAAAAATAAATTTATTTATTCAAATGTATAATTAATTTAAAAAATAAAAATAATGAATGATAAAAGTTTATATATTACAACGTTCCAATCGGGGTATAGAGCGAAGGGGTTCAACATGAGAAAATGATTCACTAAAATTTCAAAATTATGGTTTTAAAAACTGAAGCTGAGGACTTACGTATCGCAACAGCCTTCTCTTCGATGACAGCGATTTGCAAATAATGATAATGCCAAAGCTATTACACTTAATAAAAATAAACCCAAAACAATTAAAAGATAGGCAGGATCGAGGCAGCTACCTAAAATTATTTATAACAAAATTTCAGTAAAAATTGTTTTTTTTTTTTTGCAAAATAAAAGCAGAAGATTTTTCAAGAAAAACGAACCATTTTTCTGCTTCGGCGCTTGCCGTGCTGTCTGCTTCAGCATCCTCATTATCCACCATAACTCTCAATCTTTGATCCACGGAACCATGTCTTCAACTGTTGTATCCGAGGATAAAATATCATGGGACTTGGAGCACTTAAATTAGTAGTTGTTGCGCCTCTTCGATGTCGTTTCACAACATTTTCACAAGTTTCCTAAAAGTTTTTGTTGCTTGAACTTTTTCTTGAAACATTTAAAAAAATTAATTTTCACTTTTTGTTGCAAGATTTTCGACAAATAACAACATTGCAAGCAATATCTATTTGATCCGAACCATCTATTCTAAAAGCAGTTAATGAAGCTTGGAGGCCATGATCGCCCGTGAACATATTACTCATTATTTGAGGCATGAGGGAACATCCATTAATAATTAGCTGGACTGAATTGGGGTTTAGGTTCGCGGCCGCCAACTCGAGTGGCATTGCATTCAGTTACAAGAATTCTCGAAGCTAAAAATTATTTTTTAGTTGATGGAAATTTTAGTAATCCTGCTTACTATTTACTTCACTTTCAACCAATGCAGTAAGTTTTTCACCAATAAAAACATTATTAACCAAATGATCGTCTTTCAAAATTCTTAATGCTACTTTTGTAGGTTGATCATGTTGTTTCAATGATGAAACTACTGATTTAGGTTCTGGACCTCCAACTATCACACCTGAATGAATTAAAGCCATTTCAGGTTCATCTTTATAATCACAAGTTATTTGATAAAATAAATCATCTTTTGTTGTAACATCGAAGGGCAAAACTAAATCATTTGACATAACCAAAACCACGGTCATCATATTATCCTCAAAATTTATGACATGACAAGATAATTATAGACAAATAGTAAAAAATAAAAAGTGAAACTTACAACTTCCAATGCATTGCACCAATTATTTTCTGATGGACGATTAATAAATATTGAAAAATCTTTTTTATTTCCAACAAATATCCTACATTGGGAAAACCGCTCAGCTGCATAAATTGCTCCAGTGTAATGCTTAAAAAAAAATGATAAACGGAAAATTTTAGATGGATAAAAATGCAAATAGCTACGATCGATATTTTCTGATCCAAAGAAAAAATTTTTGCTTTAAAAAATTTGAATTTTGGATTTTTGATTACTTTTATTTTTAAAATAAGTATAAAATTTCAAAAGTGGATATTTTGGGAATATATTCCTCTAAACACATAAAAATTTATGGGAGGTTCCCATCCTATTAAAGTGGTTAGTAACTATCTCAAATATACTTATATATCATTATTTAATGCTATTTATCATAATATCTTGGCTTTTTAAACGATTAATTAGCATAATTTAAAGTTTTTCGCGAAAATCACAGTATTTTGACTAAAACTTTTTTTCCATCCAATGGTTTAACTATGAACTTTTGTAACGACATGTAAAAATATATATGGAATTTGATTTTCCTTGCCGTTTTTTCCAATAAAACCTCTGGGTATTTCAAAATCTTCTGCACAAAATTATTTTAAGGTCCAATTTTTTTTTTCAAAAAATCAATGAAAATTTTTTGCAACATGCATTTTCCCTTCGTTTGTCGCATTTGCTCAGTGGTGGAAGGCGGTGGATTGATAGGTGGAAGAAAGTTCGAAACATAGGAGATGTAAATTATTTTTTTGAATTTCTTTAACTATAAAATGGAGGGGAATATTATAATTAATTATAAAAATAATTTTTGGGTATATTTGGTTAATAAATATATGGATAATTATGGAAAATTAGCATATTTTTTATATTTTTGACCCCAAACAATTATAAAACAATGAAAATTATTTTTAAAAGGGTTTTAAATAAATTTTTGCATATTTAATTATTCAAATTTGGTTGAAAAATTTACATAAATAATTGTTTTACTTACAAAATGGTGGATAAATTTGGATCTTCAAGTGAATTTGGTTAATATTAGAGCAGTTTAGGTAGAGAGCAGAGATGGTTTGTGTGGATTTTCTCTCATGTTTTGGTGAATTTTTATGGATCTTTTAATTGTTTTTAGTGGATTTTCATGGATCTTTTGGTGGATATTAGAAGAGCTTCGGGTGGATATTTGACAAAGGTTGATCGATCTTTTGTTTTATTGATCTTTTGGGAAATGGATGTTTGGATGGATCTTTATATACCTTTTGGTGGATTATGATGGATCCTCGGGTGGATTTTTTATGGATTTTTGGGTGGATTTTTATCGATCTTTGAGTGGATTTTAAAAGATTTTTGGATGGATTTCAATGGTTTGGGTGGACTTTAATAGATCTTTTTATTGTATTTGGTGGATTTTAATGGACTTTTGAAGAGCATCAGGATCCACGGGTGGAGAATCTTGGATCTTTTGGTTGATCGATCTTTGGGTGGATTTTCGATGGTTTTTGTGTTTATGAATTTTGGGTTTATGGATCTGTGAGTGGATTTTTATGGATTTTTACCGTTCTTTCAGTTGATTTAGAAAAATTCTTGGATTGATTTTGAATGATCCCCGGGTTGATTTTTATGGATCTTCGGGTGGGTTATGATAGATCCTTCCGCGTAATTTGAATGATCCTTGGGTGAATTTCCATGGATCTTTCAACTGTTTTCGGTGGATTTTCGTGGATATTAGGAGAGCTTCGGGTGGATATTTGACTAAGGTTGATCGATCTTTTTGTTGATCGATCTTAGGGTGGATGTATCTTTAGGTGGATTTTTATGGATCTCTTTACTGTTTTGGGTGTATTTCTCGGGATCCTTAAGTGGATGGATCTTTTGGTTGATGGATCTTTGTGTTGATTTATCTTTGGGTTGATGGATCTTTGGGTTGATGGAACAAATTCGTCACTTCAAGGGGCGCGAAGCGCCCCTTTCATTCTTTTACTATACATGTTTGGTATCAAAATGAAGCGCTCAATTTCCTTTATCTATGTGCCTATATTAATATACGTGGATCCCGTGTCACTGGTTCTCTTTACACAAAAAAGTAAGAGCCTATTTTCCTTCCTGCTTTTTCCAACTTCATATAACCTATTTTTTTCACAGATTCTGAATCCGTAGAGTATGGGGATCATTATATAGTCAACAATTATCAAAAATTAGCATAAAAAAATTTTCGACCAAAAATGAGGTTTTTTGACTAAAACTTTTTTTCCAACCTATGGAATATAGCTGAAACTAGGACATTACCTGTATCAATATATAGCGAATTTGATTTTCCTTTTAGAATTTCAATAAAAGCTTTTGTGGAAAAAAAAAAGTCTATGAATGTTGATATTTGGAGGTACAATTTTTTTTCTTCAAAACTTTCGTCAAAATTTTTTTGCAACCTGCGCTTTTCCCTTTGTCTCTTTGGCGCAATGGTGAAGGCCAGGGACTGCCAAAAGCAAGAAAGTAAGAAAGTTCGAATCCGAAGAAGTGATTAAAAATAATTTGAATATGTTTAACTATGAAATGAAAGGGAATATTATTAAAATAATTTATGCAAATTTTTGAGCATTTAAAATATGCATAAATATGGAAAATTATCATATTTTCTACTTTTTTACACCATTTATCTATAAAACATTAAGGAATCATTTGTAAATGTTTTTTAACAATTTTTAAAATGTTTTGGTGAGGTATCAATGAAAAAATTTGCATAAATTTGATATTTTCTGAGACTATTACTATTTTCCGTGGATCTTTAAACTGTTTTGGGTGAATTTTCATGGATCTTTTAACTATTTTAGTTCGATTTTAATGGATCCTTGGGTGGATAGATCTTTGTTGATTTCGGGTGGATGGATCTTTGGGGATCTACAGTTGGATTTTGATGTATCTTTTAAATGTTATGGGTTCGGGTGGATGGATCTTTGGGTGGATTTCGATAGAGCACCATATTATCACGATATACCACAAATCCCAACAAAATGAACGAAGGCTGAGGTCCGGCACGCAGTGCCGGGCCGATAGCATTCTCTTATTCTATTAGGATATGTGGATCCACTGGTTGATGAAACAAAATTTTAAGTTTTTTTTGTATTTCTGGATTTCAAAGTAATCATACCTCTTGATTTTTAGTCATAAAAGTAACATTGATGCCATGATCCAAACACATTGCAGATAATTCAATATTTGAAATATTTATCCTTTTAATATTTGATGTTTCCATAACTCTTCGAGGTGTTTCTTCACTCAAATCAAAAATATTGTTTTTCGTTTCAAAATCTTTCGCAGTCGACGTTACGGTTTTGGACGATGAGTTATTTGAATCAAAGAATTTCTTTTTTCCATTAAATCTATTAAATGCTTCAAGATTGTTGTTGTTTAATGGAAATGGAGTTGTTGTTGTAATTAATGGCAAAGTTGAATGTAAATTTGATGATGGCTGCTCTCTAACATTATTTGTAGCTGATTGCGTGCTTGTAATTGGAGGCTTTGTAAAAGCATTTGTTGATTCAAATAAAAAATTTCCTTCATTAAATGGAGTGCTCCCATTATCAAAATCTTCGCTATTTGAGGTATCATTATTATTTGCTTTTTGATTTGAAATATTATCAAACAAATTTGAATCAAAATTAAACGCATTTTCAGCAGGAATAGATTGTACGGTTGTTTGAATTTTTGCTGATGTTGTTAGAGATGGTAGTTTTATAAATGGTGTAGTGCGAAAAGTTTCTGAATATAAAGTGGGATTTGTAAACTGAGTGTAAGGTGCAGTTGTATAATATTCTAAAATAATAATAGAAAAAACTTAACATTTTATTTTAATAATTTAATAACTCACGCTGCCTACGAGTAACTATTGGGGTGGTAGTTGTTTCTGGATGGCATACAGAACCAAGCATATAACCCATATAAGTATATAAATTATATCCTGGTCGAGGCTGGGTTATCATATCATATTGTTCATTTTTTTCTACAACCGTAGTTGAGAGTAGACAATCTCTGGAGGCAGCGCCATAAGCAAAGGTAGCACAATTAATCTTTGCTGTCATACAAAGTTCTTTGCACTGAGTTTGACTTTTGACATTTACATGATGCAAATTTCGATATTCCAGCCTTAAAGTTCTTCCATCTTCAATGATTTTTGCTCCACAGGGGTCTTCAGGTTCAGCAGCGGCTAAAAAAAATTGTTTTTGATCGGTAAAAGTTTTACTTAAAAAAATAATTTACGTGTTGAGCGAAGCACCGTTTTAGTCTCTCTTCTTTGTGGAGCTGATGAAGTTGTTTTTCGTTGATCAAAATGTTTAAATACTGCACTTCGTTCGCAGGCAAGTTCATATAAATCTGTTGAAATATCCGAAGCCGAAGTTGTAAGAGGATGGG
The DNA here is from genome assembly GCA_028622995.1 of Panagrolaimus kolymaensis. NCBI lineage: Eukaryota > Metazoa > Nematoda > Chromadorea > Rhabditida > Panagrolaimidae > Panagrolaimus > Panagrolaimus kolymaensis. Next base: position 13,058 of record JAJQJQ010000363.1, on the reverse strand, counting down.
TTCGATTAGCGGAATAAAGTTTGCAAGTTTTGGTTTGTTTATCATAAACGATTGAAACGCATTGATCGTCATTCAAACAATCGTCCATGCAATAATCAATTTTTGGTCCTAAAAATAATTTTAAAATTATTTTTATTTATAAAAAGTGTCAAACACCTTTCATTTGTTTTAATAATCCTTCAGCAACTAAATTTACATTTGGAATTCGTTCAAATACATAATCGCTGAACATGGAATATCAATGGCATTGCTAAGACAAACAGGCCCATATAAATCAACTGTTCGAGATGGAATAGACATTTCACTAGACTCTTCAACAAGGAAACACTCGTCTGTTGTTTTATCAAGTTCAAAACTTCGACAAAATAAAACTGTAGAATCGATACATTCTCTCATGCAATTTCGAAGGGACATAGCTCCTAAAGTAACATCCAAACCGCCTATTTCTGCGTTTTTAGTTACATAAAAATCTACTCGCTGTCCGGGGAGGCATCGATTAAGCTCTGTAAAAAATGTAAGTGGAAATTAATTTAGATATAAAAATATTTACCTTGAACGCAAGTATTTTCATAGTAATCGATTCCAGAAAATTCAATTAAACCTCCAACAACGGCTCTGCAAGTTTTATCGAGGACTTGGCAAGTACTGAAAAATTTAAGAAAATTTTATTACCGTTTTAAAATTTTATTAGGCAAATTTAATTTACCCATTATGTTGATTAAAATTAACTGAATGACAATTAGGATTTGATAAACAAAAATTTAAACATCGTTTTCGATCATCAACAACTATGGATTCAATGGGGGAAATAAGAAGTAAATGATCTTTTTGAAGTTCAAATGAAAAGGCGCCATTTGTGCAATGCGATGGAATGGCTAAACATTGCTTTTCAAAATACGTGGATTTACTTTCCATGCTCGTCAAAGTATGCAATGGAATTTCATCAGCTGATTCATCATAAAATTCACAACGCTTTTCTAAATCTATTCCAATTATACTAAATCCATGGCAATCAAATAATTGATTTTCAAGGCTATCATAATTTGATCGGCATGTTTCTGCGCAAGAAGTCAAGGACTCCATTCTACGAATAAATAAACCAGGACCCTCTTTTCGTATTTTCATAATTCGAATAAAAGTTGGAAATTCATGTTGGGTTTCGCATTGTTGAATCTCAGCAGGCTTGCTGCTTAAATTTGGCTGTTGCTGATTTCGATCAAAAATATTTTCATTTTCAAAATTTCCAAAAGCTTCTTCTACAAACAAACAATAACAAAAAATCTAACCCCAAAAATCTGGCTTACCTGCATTGCAAATAATACCCATCAACAACAAATATACAGTAATTATAAACCTTTTTAGTCTCATTTTAAACACATAATCAAAAAAATAAAACATAAAATAATTCATTTTTTCATTTTTTTAAATTTGTTGCATTTTTCTTCTAAAAGTTGAAAAGGCTCTCTTTTTTAATAATAATGTTTGTCTTACTAATACTATTTTCCAGGATATAAAGAAAAGTCAAATAGACACTTTCCACCACTTTTGTTCCCCTCTCTTTATTTCGTTAGTAATAAGCGTTCTTCAATGCTAACGGCATTTATAAAGATTATAATAAAAAAAAAAGAGAGATAGAAACCGTTACAAAAATAAAATAGCGTCGTTTAGAAAAAAACATAAGTGGCTGATGAAGTATTCTCTCTTTCTTTATCCTCTAATAATTCATCATCATCATTTTTTTCCTTTCTTATAAATATAAAGTACTTGAAACGAGAATGAATCAATGCAAATTTTGTTTTATTTGTTACAAAACTAGTTTGAGTCTTTCATTTTTTTATTTGATCATTTTTGGAATCTTAATGGATTAAACTGGAGAACACTAAACTGTTATGTTCGAATCTATTGTTTTTCCAAATAATGCTTTTTTTGATTTCTTGGATTCGGCTAAAAACTAAGTTTTTTCATGCCATTTTTACAAAATATCATTAGTCAAATATTTTTTTAAAGTTACAAAATTTATTTCAATTTTTTTTTATAAATACAAAAACATATTTAATTAAAATAAAAGTAAATAAATTCCTGAGGAGTATCTATCATCCATCCATTAATATTGTTTTTTCTATAGTTAAACAATAATAATAAATTAAGCTGCTAATTGTTTGAGAAGCTTGTGGCTAAATTTAAAAAAGTTTTTAATGGAATATAAAAAAATAAGGATAAAGAAAACATAAAAGAAATTAATTTAAAAAAGGCGACTAAATATTAAATTCGAACTAAATCGTTATAAAATGCAAAATCATAATTTGGAGTATCTGAAGTAACTCCCCATTCGCTATTATTTGTATTTGGTTGTTGTCGATCATATTCATCTGAATTGCTGCTGTAATTTGTCCAAGACATTTGGGGATTAACATTGTTATCATTATTTGTTGAAACAGATGAAGCATCAAAATTGTCCATTTTTGCAATTTTTGGCATAATAAAATTATTATTTACTTGCGAATCATCATAGGTATTCCAAACGTTCTGTTGACTATGAAAATCATTTGACTCCATATTTGTGAGCGAAGAAGAATCATAAAAATTAATCATATTTTTCGTTTTTGGTAATACACTTTGATTTAACGCAGATGATGGGATTCGTGCATTGGTACCATGAATGGCCAAGCCGTTACCATCTTTTTGTTGTTTTCGATAGGCTTCTGAAGCTTTATTTTGTTGGGCATCATTGCGCCTATCGAAATTACCAGGCAGCCGGCTTCTTGCTGGATCTTGACGCTTCAAGCCGGCTGCAGCCAATAGTCAACTAGGCCCAAATGCTCCCTCGATAACTTGGCCCCTAAAAAGTATTTTTTGAAATAAGGATGTTTAAATTAAATTTTTTTTGACATACTTGTCGACTTGAGTAAAGGCTGGACGTCGTGTAGTTTCAGCAACATGTTGACGTTCTTCTTGGAAAATATCACCAAATAATTCAAAGAAGAGTGGATCGACACGACGCATATTAGAGTTGAAAGTATGATCAACTTTAATATGTTCTGCTAAGTCGCGGGCCAAAAGCTACAAAAATATTTGATAAATTTGGATAGTTTTTAAAAAATTAGCTTACAGAAATTTTTGGAAGTAAATGTAAAAGTTTTGCAAATCGAAGAGGAGTACTTGCATCGCCGTTTTTATCTTTTTGACATTGCTCATAAAGGGCTGTATGAACTTGATCACGAAGTGAAGCAACAATATTTTTTCCATCAGATGATAAGCCTCGGGCTTCTTCATTTAAAACAATGATAGCTTTGAGAAGCATGTATTCATATTCGCTTAAACTTAATTCGTGAACATTTGGAACAAGGGTGTCAATGATATTTGCAATCAATAAATGATTGACAAAGCTATTGAAAAAATTCTATTATTAGAATGGAAAATAAATTTTAGGGATAAAAATATTTTATGCCCCCTTTAAACTCCACTAACCTATTTGTTTTAACATCTTGGTTTTTGGAGACGGTTATTCCAGTTGGAAAACAAAGAAGTGATGATTCACGTGTAGCATTTACCGTTCCATAAACGATATCAAAAATAGTCAACGATCCATAACAGCTTCGTAAAAGGGCAATTTGGTCGGAAGTTGTAATAATAAATTGATTATCAAGAAGCAAACTAAGAGCGCGAATGTAATCCGAAGCATAGGTTAGAGTTCGAAATTTGCAAAAATCCATTTCTTCTTTTGTGACATTGTGCAACCGAACGCAATACATAATTCGGGTTCGATAGGCATTCATGCATTCAGGAAAATCAAAAACTTCATGAAGACTATTAACTCCTGAAGTTTGATTGTTTTCATTGAAATCGGCTTCTTCTTGAGCTTTAGCTTCAACATCGCACATTTTTGCAACAAATTGAACTCCAGCACTATTTGCCTTTTTATGGGAAGGTTGATGTTGATGATGTTGGGGTTGTTCATTATCCAATGGCATTTCAGGTGAATTTTCAGCTGTGTGAGGATGCTTTTTAGGTTGGGATGGTTTTTCATCTTTGCTCATACGAACGGATTCAGGTTGCATTCCAGCTCGAAGGCAACGTTGGAAGCGACAAAATCGACATGCATTTCGAGCATTAACGGTAATGTTGCAATTTCGTTCATATCGGCAAACATATTGGGCTTGTTGTTTGACTGATCGCCAAAAGAAGCATTTACATCCATGGCATGCAGCTACACCATAATAATAATGGGAGCATGCTCGATCGCCACAAACGACGCACTAAATAAATTATTTTTAGATTTAAAAAAATCGAAATTTAAGCTTACATTAACCAATCCCATTGAAGGAGGTGATGCGGCTGAAGTTTCAGAAAAATCATTTCTTGAACTTTGTGTACGTCGTACAGAATTATTATTACTACGAGATTTTCGTCCAATCGCTACGAAAGCGTCGGCGTTTGAAGGTTCGTCGGTTAATGAAGAACGTTGATTGCTTGATGGGCTTGCACCGGATGCCATTTTTATAGGTTATTATTTTAGTATTGGAGGGAAACTCCAAAACTTTTTGTTGATGAAAATATAGTTTTATTTCGCTTGTATCCAGCGCGATTCGAAGTTAACTTTATGTGGACACTTTAAAATAAAAATGACCACAAATAAAATCTTTCAATTATTCAAAAGTTTCGATAAAAATAACTAAAAAAAGAATTAATTAAATTTAAGTATTTATAATTATTTTATTGAATCGAGTATGATCAAAGAATTCTGTAAAAAGACGCGGCACACAAAAATAGCAAAAAAGGAAGATGGGAAAAAGTGTTGCTGTTAGAAAACTGAGCTAACAAAAGATAACAATGTAACAAAAAAAAGCGGTCTCTGGCATTATTTAAAGGAAGACGAGAATGGTTGGTTTTTTAGCTTTTTTACGTCATTGCTCCTTGGCTTCTCTTACCTCAAAGTTAGTCAGTCACTCGGCTGCTTGCTTGGTTTTTGCACTTGCTAATGCTGCAAGTTTTTTTGATAAAATTTTTTTGGGCTTTTTGCAACCTAGACAAGTTTTAAAGATTGCTACAATGCTAGTCGTCTCAAATTTTGATACTCAATTAATAAAATTTGGAGGATAAAAAAGTGACGACAGAGAGTAAAAATTTAAAAAAAAAAGTTCAAAGATTAGGCATAAAATTAAGCATAAAAAAGTATGAAAAAAAAGTTTACTTAAAAAAATGTAGGTTTGTGATAAAAATTTAGACGAGGTCGGTCCATTTACCGCTACATTAATATCAAATGTCAAAACTAATTATTAAAACAAAATGTTAAAAAAAATATAGGTGTAAAAAAGCAGACGATGATAAACTCTTGTGTTAATTGAAACAAAAAAATGATTGAAAACTTATTCGAATAATAACAAAATACTCTGTGAAAAAGATTAAAAAATTGTCAACAACTTCTTGTTAAAGAAAATATTATTTTTATTTTTTACAATTACATTAAAGCAAACATCAAAAAAATGCGCAACGTTAAAGCGTTCAAAATCAATATCAATAACTATTTTAGAGTAGTGGCAATAACAATCATGTGATTGGTACTGAGAGAACACACGTCTAAAAGAAGCTGGGGCAGCAAACTTTGGGTTTTATTATTTAACGATTAACGATGTTATTTTATTATTATAAAGAATGAAGGAAAGTTCAAGAATGAAGGATGGAAAAAACTGCGGTGGTAATAATTAGAGTAAACAAAAAGGTTAAGAGTAAAAAAATTCTATCAACCACACACTTTTTTTTCTCTTCATTTTTTTGTGATCGGAAATCATTTTTCATTTTTAATTATTGGAGTCGATGGTGAACGACCGAAACAAAAAATAAATGTCATAGGAGAGTGAGACAGTTCAAAAGCACAATCTCGGGCGATTTATTTTTAAATTTTTTTTTATGTATAAAATATTATTTTTTGTGTTTACTTTTTTTTAAATCCAAAACGAGGAGCCACTCCGACTGCTGCGAGTCCAACAAAAAAGTAGAGGAAATATTAAATTGCTGGTATTTTTGTTTTAGACTAACAAGGCGTCGGAAGAGAAAAAAAATTTCTTATCATAACTTTGATTAAAAAACTTAAAAACCCAGAAATGTATCTTTGATGCATAAAAATAACATTCCATCATGTGACAGGAAATAGAAAGTAAAAAAAAGGAACGCGTCGTTGGCAAAGTCTTCGAAATAAAACAAAGAATTTATAAATAATATTGCGTCAAAAAAATAGAATAAAATATATGGTAGAATATAAAAATGAGATAAAGAAGATTATCGACATTTTATATGTATTTATAAGTATCTGTTTTTAATAAATAAGCCTTTAAACTATTTACTTAGGAATAGCATCTTAGAAGTTATTTTTATAAAAATATTATGACAGAAAATGGAATTTATTGAGGCCTCTGAGATTTTTTGGATATTGAAACAATACAATTTTTTTTCGAAAGAGTAATGATAAAAGACAAAAATTTTTTTTTGCTCGAGATTAAACGAAATCCAGAATGGATGAAAGCTAAAATGAAAATTGCATTCACTTTTTTTTCCAACACAAATCGCGACTGTGGCTTCAACACGATTTTTGCCTTGAACAATAAAAAAATGGTTATATGACACAACGACGCCTGTATGTGTAAATCGTAAACGCTCACTTTTCATAGTCAAAAAAATATTGAAATGGAAATGGAAAAAACGATTTTCTATTTATTTTGATTTGAAGAAATTGCAATATTACCACATTTTACAATAAAACTAACTAACTAACTGTCCATTAAAATGGATACACAAAAAAACCGAAAAATTGGAAGAAATGAAATGCGCGAAAAGAACTAAAATCAAACATTTTTTTTGTTGAAAAGAGAGATGGGAAATAAAAAAAACATAAACCTAGAAAAAATAAAACGTGAACGTGCAATGACACTCATCAACGCTAAATAAATTTTAACACAAATGAAAATGTTATCTATCTAAAAAATGAAGAGAAATAAAAAAAACTCTAGGCGTTTCCTGCTGCTCATTCATCATTTCATCGTTTAGAGACGCATATACCCAATAAATATATATGGTGTGTTATAACCCATAGTTAGAGTTCTACGATCGTGCGCACAGGGAAAAAAATAAAAGGAAATAAATGTATTTATAAAATGATCAATCACAGAAAATAGTGGCAAGGTATCGGTTAGTTTATTTAAAAAATGTGTCTGGTGATAATTAAATAAAAGAAGAAAAAAAGAAGTTGGAAATGTTATGTAAAAAATCAAAATAGATAGGCTCGTCAAAATTAGTTTAATTTATTATTAAAACAAACAAAAAAAAAAGACGAGACAAGGAAACGCTAAAAAATTTTAACTTTTGATCAATGAATCATGAAACACCCGGAAAACATGGTTAAAACCCAAGACATTTTATTTTCAACTTCAAAAAATTTAGTGGTTTTTACTTTCGATAATTTCCTTTGCATTCTTTTTATCGATTTAAAAGTAAACATTTTTCTAAACAAAACAAAACCTTCCAGACAAATAAATAATCCAAACGAAAACTTTTTTTTATGAATGTTATACATACAAAAATGTTTGTCCTTAAGTAGTAACACAGACATGAACAAAGTCTTTAAAAAATATTTTATGCGTGCACTTTCTACTTTTTTGCTATAAACTAAATTCAAAGATCGGCCAACACGGGAAAATCATCACCACACAACAAACTTTTTACTTTTAGAAGCAATTAAACTATTGGTCGCATATCATATCTTAATAATAATAATAATTTTTTGATATAAATAGACTCATTTTTAACTCATCAACCCATAAAAATTTTTAGTTCATGCGTCATAATTCTTGGTCTTAATATATTAAGGACCTTCCTAAAATAGATACGATAATGTTTCATAGTTGTAAAAGTAAAAAATAAAATACACACTTTGACCCTAAATGTTGACTTTATAAATAAAATTTGTGTTTAAAATATTTTATTGGGAATAAATAATTTTTTGGATAAGTTTAATATTATAATTTACAATAAATAAACACGGAATAAATAATTAGATAAAAAAAACTTTGATGGGTGAACTCTATCATTTTTAGAAGAAAAATTTATATTTTGTAGCGGGCTACGCTCACTGGAGGAAGTATTGAAGACGTCGGTGTGGCCCTAAAACATGAAACAATTTATTATATAAAATGTTTGCTTCTTTATGTCTTTTATTTTTTTTACCGTTGTTTTTGTTGTTTGTGAACATTACTTTCAATTTCTGTAAAAGGCAATGATGTTCGAGAAGACAAATGGTCTGAAGCTACAAGAGACTCTAAAATTTTAACATACATTAAAAAAAATTGGGTATTAAATTATTTTAAATTTCATTTTTAAAAATGTGCATACTTTGACTTGAAACCGAATTATTTGTTATTGATTTACGTCGATCATAAAATTTTTCCTTTTCATCATTTTTATGTATATCACTTCCGGTCCCGTGGTTGGGGTAGGGTTTTTTCTTTTGCTGATGCATTTGGTTAAAATAAGCGCCGCCGCTATAATATTCTGCTGCATTCGTCGTTGTTGTTGACCCTTCAATGTGATTGATGTTTTAGTTAAAAAAACCAAAAAAAAAGAAGAGAAGCGTATTTAACAAACAACAAACCAGAATGATGATGCGCAAGATGAGGAGATGCAGAAGATGAAATGGATGAATTTTCACCAATAAATGTATTATATTTGTTATATCGATTATAAAAACAATTTACAATTATAAATACTTGAATGGTTGAAAGTAAACCAAGAAGAATGATAATACAAATAAATGTAGCTCGAGGCAAACTAATTTGATTGGATTTTGTTGATTTATCTGATGAAAGATCTAAAAATAAAAGAAAAATAGACAACCGGAAATAAAGACTTCGTCATTTCAAAGAGAAGAGTTTGACAAACAATAAATCAATACAAACCTATGCAATCATAAAGTTGTGTTGTCGCTGCTGCTCCTGATTCACCATTATTTCCCATTAACAAAGTTTTTGAAAGATTAAGTAAATTTAAAGTTTCCACGGATGATGAAATAGGTTTAGGTTCTTGATCGATTGGGACTGATAAAGATTTGGAGGAATTTGTTCCTTTTGCTTCTAGAGCTTCAGTGTGACCTTCAAGAATTGTGTAAATTCCTGTTATTGTTGATTGCTCTATTGTAGAACCTTGACTTCTATCTTCCTTAAAAAAATTTATTTCTTTGTTTAATTTCCTTGTGGATCAAGTTTTCAGTTTTAATAAAAGCATACTCTTTCATTTGGTTCTTCACCCAATAAAACATTGCCACTTAATTTAGCATCATGATATTTTTCTAATAAAGCTTGCAAATCTCCAATGGTTTGACGCTTTTTTCGTTTTTTACCAAAACTTAAAACTGAATTGAAATCTCGGTCAGATTCGCATGTAACCTAAAAAAATAATTATTTATTACTCTTCTCTTCTTTTTTTTGAAACACAACCGGTTCACAACGATCAACACAAATATTAACTGCGCATCGAATTCTCACTCTTCTAGAACCATCAAATCTAAATGCTTTCATATGAGTACTGTAGCCTTCATCAATTTCAATAATGGGATAACGCATTAAACGATTTCGAACTTTTTCATCTGGGCATCTAAGAAACAAACAAAAAATTAACTTTTTATGAAAAAATAAAGCCAAACCCTTGATAAATTAGCCTCAATGGAGCTGGATCTGGAGGTTGTCCATCCAACCTTTCAGCAACGCATTCATCAATAAAATATCCATATTTTTGTTGGTTTGTATTATCTTCATTTTTAAAATTTTCTATCATCCATTTTAATTCCAATTCTTCACCTAAAGATACGGTAGTTACGGGTTTACCATCCCTTAAAATGGACATTTTTATTTTTCCTATAGATTCTTCATTTGGTTTAGCTGTTACAAATACTTCTGATTCTTGATTTGAATCAAATTGAGGCGAAGAAACTGCAGTATTTGAATAATCACAAGTTACATTAAAAATTCGATCGGATTCTGTCATCAACGATGGAATTCCAATATTATTTTTTTGGATCACAACAATAAAAGACCATAAATTTGGCGCTAATTCAATTCCAGGGCAATCAGGATTTGAATCCACGGAAGATGGAAATGGGATTTCTAGTTGACTTACAATAATATCGTTAAAAACTTTTCGACACGTCGAAGAATGATCTTTGATAAATAATGCTCCAGAAGTTGGCTCTTCAAAATGTGCAGTAATTATTATTCCATCTAATCGGCATTCAGTTGCCAAAGCTAAAAAAGAAATTTTTTTTAGAATTTTTCTATCAAAAAAGACTAAATAAAATTATTACTTCCTTTAACCTTTTCAACTGGTGGCTCACGTAAAGGTTGAAACACCGGCTTCTGCCTTGTTTCAGAAGATTTATTATTTTCTTTGCTATTTGCTTCTTGAAAACTGTAGATTGCTTGATCGATTCTTTGTTCATTTAAAATTACATTTGTGGATTCATTATCCATTAAAAATGCATTTTTAACTGGCGGTGGTGTTTCTGTGGGCGGCAAAGGTAGAGTTTCATATTCGCAAATATTATCGTAATAATCCACATTCATAGCTGAAGTAAATAATTCTGGATCAGAATATTGACTTTTTTTATTTAATACACATTCATTCTGCAATAATAATTTTTTTTAGGGGTTTAATTTTTTTTTTGCGAAGCTTACTTTTTCTTTAAAAAACATAGCTGAAGTGCAATTCTCAACCATAATTAAACATTGTTTTTAAACAATGCGCAACGGATTTAGTTTCAAAAACATTTTGAAATGAATTTATCATTCGGTCGGGAATTAGCTCAAAGCTTGTTTCCTTGCACTTTGTTGAACCTTCAATGCAATATTTTTCATAATATTGCCCTGCATTTATTGCGCTTAGTTCCGCATTGAGCCGATTGGAAGTGGCAGCATCATCATCAGAAGTGGTAATAGGAGTCGACATTTTCCTTGTTAGACCACTTTCAGCCGTTAAATGACATTCTTGTTTAATCGATGAATAAACAATGCTTTACATGGAAACATTTCAGCTCCAACCATATTTTCTATGCAAGCTTGTTTGCATTCTTCGACGGTTAAACCATTTAAAATTACATCCTTTTCAATTCCAATATTAAAATCTTCTGCTCGAATCCAATGTATTTCAGCACTTCCAAAACAAGTAACTAAAAATATTTTATTTTATTTTTTATAGGCCAAAAGTAAAAAATTATAATTATAATTTTACCATCATAACAATTATTTTCAAAATAATCAACTAATTGAAATTTTGTATCATTCGTAAATTTTTCGGATGGTAAATCTTTTTTAGTTTCTCGATTTAATATACATTCGCCCGTTTCATAATAAAACATTAAAGATCGACAATCAAGTTTAAGCTTTCGTTTAGCTTCCAAACATAGACTCAGGCATTCAGATAATCCATCAGTTGAAAATGTTTCAAGGGTTTGGTCCTTCAAAATGTGCTGGGGGAAGCGTTCAAAGGATTATGGAGCAGAACATAATTCTTCGCCTAAAAATAAAATTTTTTAGCGATAAAAGGCAATCAAAAATAAAAATAAAATTTTTGGATAAAAAAACATACTTGCTATGCAAATTTGTTGAAAAAATGAAATTCCTGCTTCATTTGTATTTGCTACAATTGAAGGACCAAATGGTTGGCCTTGAGCTGATTGAAGCGAACACATTTGACTTGCAGCATTATATTCAAATGAATGACAATCCACTGCATTATTTTTAGATGAACAGTGTTTTGCACATTGATTTAATGAAACTGCTCGAATGGTACTTCGAGGTAATTCTTGTATTCTCATACCTTCCGATCTTAAATAACTCGTTCGATTGAGATCATCACAGCCTTGAATTGTTTCGGCATAAGAACCCAACATTGATATGGTTGGAGCAAGGGGTTCTACGGCAAAAATAAATGATGGTAAAAATAAATAAAAAATTAAATTTAATTTCATTTTAACTGATTTTGAAAACATTTTAAATTAATAATAAACAATTTTTTTAATTTTATTTCCAAAATAAAAAATAAAAATTAAATTAGCCCCAAAAATAAGGAACCAAACCAAAAAAAAAGAAAGGAAGAAAGAAAGTTCTTTCTTTCTTTTTCCCTTCTGATGTCCTCCTTTTTTGAGGTAAAGAAAAAAAAATTGCGTTACTTTTGTTACTCAAACGAAATCTACGGCGAGGATGAAGAAAAAGTAATTATTATTAGACGCCTCTTTTAGCAGCAACACAATAATCATCATCGAATATATTGCATGCATACAGTCAATTAAATGCAACAACTACTTGAAAAAAATGAAAGAAGAAGAAGAAAAGAAAGAAAAGAGAGAGAATATCGGTTTCGGAACTTAACTTCTTTTTTACGCGCAGCTTCAGTTACATTATTTTGGAAAAAGGTTTCACACAAAAAATTCGGAGAAAAGTAAGTATCATAGATTGCATATGCCTATTTATTTTTTAATAAGAGGAAAGTAATTATCCATGAAAAATAAAAATAAAAACTAAAAGTGAGTAAAAACGAAAGTATTTTAAGACGTTTTTTTAAATATTTTTTTGGAAATAAATAAAAAGCAATAACTTAATTTTTTCAACGGATCGATATTTTTTTGTTGTTCATAACTTAAACAAATATCATTAGCTTGATTACATCTTTCATGGAAGTTATGTTAATTTTTACTATGACCTCGTTTTGTAACAACACACACAGCATATTTGGAGAAGATGATAAGATACAGTAAAATCAAAAAAATTTCTTTTACTTTTTATTTATAAAAAAAAAAACAAGATCTGCCTTTTTTCATTACTTAAAAAAGTCAAGCATTAAAAAGTTTATCAATAAAGGAAGTAAATTCGAATTAACTACTAAGAAAATTATTATTATTATTGTTTCTTTTTGTATCTTTTTTTCTTATTTTCTCCATTGCAATTTATAATGATCAGCTATAGTCTATAGAGAAGAAAAATGCTTTGAATTTTAAACTTTGCTATTTTTTTCAGTACATT
>JAJQJQ010000362.1:0-27364 GCA_028622995.1 Panagrolaimus kolymaensis | reverse complement strand
TTGCATTTTTAAGTTTAAAAGAAAGAAAGCATCTTTGTCAAATAAAGTATATTTTTGAATGAAAAAGGTTCTAAACCAAAAGATTTTTCAAAATTTTCTGTTGGATACCGTTATCCCTTAGTGTTTTACTTTTAAAAAAATAATATTTTTATGTCTAACAAATTGGGTTTTAGAAAAAGTAGATTTTGCACTTTTACTCCCAAGACTTTTATCTATTCGCCATATATCCCACAAAGTCAAATTGAAAGGATATTATTATCAACAGCAACAAAAAAAAACTTTTATGTATGTAAGCAAGAAAAAAATTTACGGTATAAAGAGTTTCAATAAATGAAAGTATTATAGTTTGTTTTAAATTCATAAATTCAGTTTCATATAAAAAAAATTTCTCTAACACTAGTTCATATTTTTTTATTATTCAAGTTTAAAAAATAAACCATACTGTTTGTGAAAAAAAAATCAAAAAGAAACCTCAAAAAAATTTAACCGAAAGTTTCCTTTCTTCTTTTTTTTTATTCCAGAAAAATGAGTAAACGATCGATTTCGTTTTCGTCATCCCCAAAAAAGGCAATCATTCATACAACTAACTTAAAAATAACGAAGAAAAAAAAAGTCAGCTATGAAAACACACACGCATCCATCCATCCATCACCTCAATCAAAAATATTTATATTTATTCCTCCTCCTCCAGTTTATACTTCTTTTTTATTTCATTTCGTCGTCATGCGAGTTGTTAGCCAACGAATGAGCTATGTGAACATTTATTTCGTGAATGAGTCATAAAAAGCAAATAAAAAAAAGAGGAATGACAATCAAAAAATAAAATAAATCGTCATTTATGGGTGTTGTTTAATTTGAATTTCATAGGTGTATCACTTAAGAAGCTGATAAGAGGAACAAAACCTTCCAATAAATCGAATAAATATGACGAGGATGTCGGTGAAAAAAAAGAAGAAAAATGGTTATTGAGTCATTTAGCAGCAAATATGCATACTTTACTCATTCATATCTTTTCAATAACCCTTAAAAAAGTAAAGATGAATCGCAAAAAAAAACACATTAATTTTGCCCATTTTTAAGTTTGAAAAGTCATAACAGTAACCATGCCCAAAAATAAATTATAACATCGTCGAAAAAAATGGTACAAAGTTAAAAAACAACGCGGGTGAACAAAAAAAAATTTGCTATGATAAAGGCATAACATAAAACACCAAAAAGAAAGCAAGCAACCTCCTGCAAAGCTTCTAAAATTTAAAATATGAAAGCTTTTCAAGCTACTAGTAAAACAAGCATATGTAATAAATCAGATACAAGAGTCTTATGTCTGACTTCGATATTCAAAGCCCATGTTTTGTTGATAAAGAGCAACTGCTTTACAACATTATGTTCTTCCGTCCGAGTACTTTGATTAGAACAAGTAAGAATAATAAAGTGATTTTTAACGTACATGATGAAATTCTTTCTCAACCAAAATCAAAGTATAAAACAAATTCGAAACTTTATAAAAACAGTAACAATACATAAAAAAGTAAAACATGGTAGCAAAAAACTTTCAAATCAAAATGAATGAACACAAAAAATAGGTAACAAAGTTTACAACAAAAAAGAAAGTTCAGGTTTTAACAATGTTGCTGAAAGAATTAGCAAAAATTATGAGAGAAAGATTTATATCAAGAAGAGCGATATCAGTTACAGGAGTTCGAGAAGTGATACATACAGATAAAAATTCAACACATTTTTCTTCAAGTTTTAGAGCATTTGAAAGAATGGAACAATTTGCAATTTCACAAACATTTGAAATGGAGACATCTTCAATCAAAGAAGCTTCGACACGAGTCTGAAAAGAAACAGCAATAAAGCACGGTAATAATAATAGTTAAACTTACCTTAAGACCATCAATATAATATTTTGTCACAAAAATGAAGAAGACCCATTTTATCTTTTACGCTCAAAACATTTGATGTTTTACCAAAGTAAAAAAGTTGGATAGCAGTTTCAACGACTTTGAAAGAAAAATTGTTGATAACCATTTGATCTTGTTTTGATTTTTTGGTACCATATTCGAACATAGATTTAAAAACAGGGGATAGAGCAGCAAGAATACATTTATGAGCCTATAAATGAAACGATGTTACTGGAGATTATAAAAAAAATGGTTTACCTTAAAGCATTTTTCACCACTTTGATAGTAATATCTTTATCTTCATTCTCCCATAATCTATGACAAACGAGTTCATCATCCAAGTCGATTATTCCTTCATCAACCACAAGATTTTCTTGGCTGCAAGCTTTTGTAACAACTTTGAGAAGAAAACCATTATCAATACGATCAATATCATTTACAGGAGTTCGAGACAGTTAAAAGTTTCAGCACACTTTTCTTCAAGTTTTAGAGCATTTGAAAAAATGGAACATTTTGAAAGCGTACAAAGAGTGGAGGTGGATACATCGGAAATCAATGAAGCTTCGATACTGGCCTAAAACAAATTTATGTATAAACGACGTAGAAGAGAACAGAAAAGTTACCTTAAGAAAACTAATATCATACTTATCACAAAATTGTAAAAGCCCTCTTTTATCTTTCATGCTCAAACCATCGAGAGTTGAAACATTGTAACAAAGTTGAATAGCATTTTGGACAACCTTGAATGAAAAATCAGTGATAACCATTTGACTTTCTTTTGATTCTTTCATACCAGATTGGAACATAGCTTTAAAGACTGGAGATTGAGAAGCGAGAACACATTTGTGGACCTAAAAGTAAACAAAGTTATTGAGTGACATGAAAGCAAAGCAACCTTTACTGATTTTTTACCAACGTTTATCGTAAAATCTTTGCATCCAAGCTTCCATAATTTATGTCCAACTGTACAGTGTCAAACTTGATTCCATTCTCAACTCCAGTAAGTCTTTCTCGTTGAACACTCAAAATTCCTTCGCATTTCAAAGTAAATTTTTCATCGACAATAAATTTCTTAGCAGGATTAAAAAGTTCAACAGTTCCACAAATATATGGTCCAAATCCCCATGAATTTTCATATTCATACTTAATTTCTTTTGTAATTCTAGCAGATTCGAAAGTATATTTAACATCACTTTTGATTTTCTTTTCATTGCCAAGTTCAATTTGCAAAAAAACTATAACTTGTCCACGACGTTCTTCATTTTTTCCATTAGGGTTAAGTTGAAGATAATATTTAACACCAGGAATATTTGAAGCATTGAATTTTTCTGTTGTCAATTTTCCATTGTTTGAATGTTTCAATTGTGCCAATTTTTCTCCGGAAATGGTCCATTGAATTGAAATCGGACATACATGATTCTAAAAATTAATGATTATTTTAGCACAACAAACAAAAACGACTTACATAAGTTGAAGGAGCAGCTGTAGAATCCATAATAAGTGTTAATCAAAGTTACTGAACTGAAACAATGCAAATATTAGATAAATATGAAAAAAATTAAATTAAATACGGCATTCGAAAAAAAGCACGACAAAAAATTCTTTAGTAAATGAGTTTCTTAAAAATTGAGGACTAACAAAAACGAGAAATGCCAAAAATAAAATAATAAATGGAAGTGATGGAAGATTGTTGAATGAAACAAAAAATGGCGGGTTTCTTCACGAGACCTTTATCGCCCCAAATAAGTTTTTTTTTCTCTGTTTGGCTGAAACCGCAACAACCGTTTTATAATTTTGAACACTCGACATTATTGTAAAGTTTTGTCTTTTTTTTTGTTACAATTTTAAGTCGATATTCATAAATAATTTGCAGAATCTGTATTAATTGGCAAACAAATGCAATTTCATCTTAGTTTTAATAAAACAAACACAGTAAATATTTCTATGACAAATGTCTTAGTTATTTTACACTTACGAAGGCATATAAAAAGCTGTTTATTTCATTTTCAAGCACAATTCATGAAGCAAAAAATTTGTTTAATAAACTAGCAAATGACAAGATATGGTCGTTCATTGCATATCGTATTAGTTGGGCAATTCACCAAAAAAGTAATTCAAATTGTTTGATGTTGTTTTAAAAAAAATTAATTATAATATTTTAGAAAACTGTTTTTGCTTCTTTTTTTTATGTTGATCCATCAAATATTTATTCCATAAACGAATACGCGATGAGCTATTATTAATTATTCCTTGCTCCGAATCATAATATTTCTTTCCGACCTCTTCATGAGACGCAAACCCCTGTTTTTTTTCTTTTCTTTTTATATAATAGGTCTATTAATGATAAAAATATATAACAAAAAAAATTAGTTAATATTTACAAATGTTTAGTAATCACCTCCTCCTCCACCACCACAATCGCCTCCGCCAGTATCATTACTTGAAGACGCATAATATTAGTAGTTCCACCACCATGGCCCCAACCAGAACCACCACCTTCGCTTGAACCAT
Organism: Panagrolaimus kolymaensis; assembly: GCA_028622995.1. Classification (NCBI taxonomy): domain Eukaryota; kingdom Metazoa; phylum Nematoda; class Chromadorea; order Rhabditida; family Panagrolaimidae; genus Panagrolaimus; species Panagrolaimus kolymaensis. The sequence goes on along the minus strand of JAJQJQ010000362.1, from coordinate 22,949 downwards.
CACACCAATGTCCACAACAACCACAACAGCAGCAGCACAAAAAGAAAAGAAAAAAATTATTATCCCAAATTTACATAAAAAAAATTATATATTCCATCAATGTTTTAGATAAATTATTTTCAATTTCATCCAACATATTTAATATGGCTTTTTCATAATCTCCGTTTCGAAGAGTTCTTTCTAAAATAAAAAAATGTGTTTTGCAATTAAACACGGAATTATGGATTTAAAAAAAGATTAGCTTACTAACTTCTTTCTTAAATATTTCAGTTAATTCTTTTGAAGTTACAGGCATATTTAAATCTTTAGCTATCCCATACACTTCGATCAATAATAGCCAAAACAATTACAAACGATTTAAAACATTTTGGGTCTAAATTCCATCGACGAAAAATACTATTAGCTTGGGGCTTCAAAGTCTGAAAAATGTCAAAAAATTAAAAGTTTGGACACCGAAGTAAAAAAAGTTTTTTTTATGTACTTTCGAATTTCCACCAACAAAATTTTTTGCGATTGCTACTCCACCAATAATTCCATTTTTTTCGCATTCATTGTTGTTAGAATTTTTTTCATTGAAAGTATTGTTTTGTAATTTTTCCAACTGTTTTTGAATATTCTTTCAAGAATCTTCAGTTAAAATATTATCTGGATCACATAGGGCTGCTAATTTTTGATTGATTTTGTTGTTGTTGTTACATTTAATGAAATCTGCATCATTTTGTGGATTAGGAAACGATGTTCCATTCCAAACATTCGTTGTTGCTGTTAGTGGAATAGGTGAAGAAGATTTTACTTGCAAAATTTTCAAAAAACTTATAGCCAAACAAAAAATTAAAATTTCAAGCCGCCTCATTTTTTTTAAAACTGAAGAAAAAAAGAAAAAAAAGAATCGACAACTAATAAAAAAAGAAGAATGACAATCAAAAAAATCAAATTAATCGTCATTTTTGGGTGTTTGATTTTGATTTGAATCTCATAGGTGTATTACTCATTTGGTAAGAGCTTTGAGAACAAAATTTTTGACAAATTTACCAATATTAGTTCCTGGTGGAGAAAACGCCACACGTAAAAAGATACATAAGCTAATCAGTTTTATGATTCAAAAACATAGTATAAGAAATTTATTGAAAAAGCACATTGTTATATTTACATGCATACATAAAAAAAGTAACATCAATAAATTACAGAGAAATGTAAAAACAAAGAAAATAAAATTGTAACAAAAAAGGGTTAAAAGACAAAGAAAAAAGTTCAGGTTTCAATCATATTGCAACAAGATTTGGTAACAACTTTGAGAAGAAAATCTTTATCAAGAAACGATATATCAGTTACAGGAGTTCGAGACGTGATACATTCAGTTAAAAGATGAGCACACTTTTCTTGAAGTTTGACAGCGTTTGTAATAATGGAATAATTTGCAAGTTGGCAAACAGTGGAAGTGGAAACATCGCGAATCAAAGAAGCTTCGAAACAAGCCTAAAAGAAAATAGCATAGAAAGAAGAAAGTGTAATAGCAAAACTAACCTTAAGATCAGAAATATCATATTTATCACAAAATCGCAAGAGTCCAATCTTATCTTTCAAGCTCAAAACAGTTGAAGGTTCACAATTATAAAGAAGTTGAATAGCAGTTTGAACAATCTTGAGAGGAAAATCAATGATATCCATTTGGTTTTCTGTTGTTTCTTTCATACCAGATTCGAGCATAGTCTTAAAAACCGAAGATTGTGCCATGAGAACATATTTGTGAACCTAGAAAACTTTTTATTATTTTGTTGAAACATATAAACAACATAAGCTTACTTTGACAGAGTTCTTACCAACTTTGATAGTAAAGTCTTTGCCACCAATTTTCCATAATTTATGACCGATATGTCCAGCATCAAATTTGATTTCTTTTTCAACAACAATAACTTGTGGTTCAGCGCTCAAGATTCCATCACAGTTCAGAGTAAATTTACCATCAACAATAAATTTCTTTTGATGATAAAAAAATCCAGCAGTAAAGCATATTGCAAATCCCCAACCTCCAGATTGTTGAAAAACGTGTCCAATTTCTTCTTTAATTCCAGCAGATTCAACAGAATATTTTATATTTGTTTTGATTTTTGATTCATTTCTCATGTTAATCTGCAAGAAAATCCAAGTTTGTCCACCATTTTGTTCATTATTTCCATTGGGATAAATTCTAAGTTGATATTTAACATCAGGAATGTTTGTTGCATCCAACCATTTTGTTTCCAAGAAGCCATTAGTTGCTGAATCTTTCAAAGTTGTTAACTTCTTTTCTGAAATTGTCCATTGAATTGATACGGGACATTCAACACTCTAAAATTAGCAGCATTTAAAATCTGTTTAACTAATAAGAAATTGACTTACAAAAGTTGACGAAGCTGCAGAAGAATACATAATGGTTGCAAAAGTAAAAGTAAATTAGCTGAAAAAGGCTAATATTAGATGATGATAAAACAAAGCAACAACCAAAAAGCACGATGTTTGGAAATAAACACGATAAAAAACGTTTCTTTCATATATGTATTTACAACAACAAAAAAAATGAGCAGCTTCAAAACCAAAAAAATGACAAAGTTGAATGAATGAAAAAATTTCGAAGGAGACATAACAGAAAAATGGCGGCTTTCTTTTCAAGAGTTTCTTGTAAAACGAACTTCTTGTTTCAAAAAAGAACAACTTTTTCAAGTTTGGGGAAATGAAAATAATGAATTCATAGGTTTACATTTTATACGTAACGTTTTCAATCAATGTCCATTGTAAATTCTTTCTTAACATTGCTCTAAAGCTTTATTAAACTATTCGGTTTCTATCAAGCGTTGTTAGATGCTTTAACACAAAATCATTGAACAACGATTAGAAAAAGGAAATACCTACAGTCGCTTCAAAGACTAAAAAGGTTTAACAAATTTTCGAAAATTATAAAATAATTACAGAATCTTTATTAATTGGAAAACAAATGCAATTTCACCTTTGTTTTAATAAAAAACACAGTAAATTTTTCCGTGGCAAATGTCTTTAGTTATTTTTTTACAAATAAAAAATTATTTGCAACTAAAAATTTCTCGATCTTTTTTTCTGAAACTAAATAAATGTTTTTAATACAAATAATGCTGATTGATAGAAATCTTTCATAAAAGCATCAATAGTACCTTTGTGGGTCTATTCTTTTTCTTTTTTTTTCTCGTTGGCGCGCATTTTTTACAAAAACTATGCAACTGATCTTCTTTTTTTTAGCATTCATTGTTGAAAACTTTTATGTTTTTACATATTATGAGACTTTTTTCTTCTTTTTTGCATTAGCTTTCTCGAATTTTTGTTATGCAATTGAAATATTTATTGTTTGAAAGCAACTTTTATTTTCATTCGTCTTCCATTTATGTTTTAACAATTTTGAAAGATTTTTTGCTTGTTTTATGCTTCGCTTCTTCTTTTGCTTCTTTTTTTCATTTGGAAAAAAGTCTTTTTTCTCTGATTTTTAGACATCGCAAATTATCCATTTTTTTATTATTGTTTTAAAAATGGTCATCGAAGTTGAATATTTTGATTTGCTTCCAATTTCTTATCAAAATATTTTAAAAGATTTATTTTACAAATTGGATTGCCAAGAAGAAGAAATTGATAAACAAAAATGTATTTTGAAAGAATTCACTAAAAAGAATTTAGCGATAGCTCCAATTTGGAAATATTATTTCAAGTAAGTTTTTCTTTTTTTAAAGATAAAAAACTATAAAAATTAGGAGAGTGGATGGTCAAAAAAATGTTCCAAAGTAAAATAATTTTTTGAGTGGAAAAGCTTTAGATTCTAAAAGTTTTTTTTTTTGCATTTTTGTTTTGAGACAAGCTTTCTGTGTTCTTTTTTTTCTTCTCGATTATTGGGCTTTTTTGGTTTCCACAATAAAGTTACAAAAAAAAGCTTCAACTTAGTTTTTTAGCCTCGAAATAGATAATCATCCTGCATTGGCTAAAATTAAAAAGTCATCCGCCAAACATTTCGTTTCAATAAGGGCAGTGATTGATGATTCAACTCTTAAAATTGTAAGTTAAAGGATTTTTACTATCTTTGAGAAACGAAAGCTTTTTTATCAAAAAAATATTAAAATAAAATAAAAAACTCAAATTTTTGTTCAGATTTCCCAATTTAAAAAAGTATTTAAATTTCATGGTTTATCATATTTAAATATTTTACTTTTTCCTTCCTTTCAAGCCACAAGTTGCTCATTAAAAAAGAAGGAAAAGGTTTTATTTGAAGCTTTATCATTTCCTCATGATCAATTGGATAATATCCTAAAAATGGCTAAAGAATTTTCAAGTAATAACTTTTTTTATTTGAACAAATTTTTCAATGCCCTTTTTTCAGGCTCGCCTTTGCCCAGTGAAGTTTTGGAAGATTATGAAAAGAATATAATTTTATATCCAAAATTGGAAGCTGCTTTTGAAAATGGCCCTCATGAATTTTTTAATACCCTCCTTAAAATTGTTGTTGATGATTTTTGTTGTTTTGATGAAGGAATTATTCAAAATATTGAACTTATTATTGGTGAACATCCTTATGATTTGGGTCTTTGGAAGAAATATTTTAATTTTCTTGAAAGTCAAAATAAAATTGAAGTTAGTTAAACGAAATTCTCCAACAATTAAAAAAATAATTATCATTCAAAAGAAAATTATTAAAAATAATCTTAGAATTTTTTATTTTCTTTAAACAAAAAATCTTTGGAAACAAAGTATTTTTGAAAGATGCAATTATTAGAATTAAACATTCCTTATTTTTTAGTGGTTTTTTTATTTTTTTGGATTATAAAATAATCAACTTTTTTTATTATAGGTATTATTAAATGTTTATCAACGATATTTGCGCATTTTTATTGATGATGCAGAAATTGCTGAAAAATTTGATATTTTAAAAAATAATTTTAAAAATCAAAAATCCGTAGGCAGTGGTTTTCCTGATACTGTAGCTCCAAAATCTTCTTCGATTCGCGTAAAAGAAAAAATTAAAAGAAAAGTATTCGATGAAGCAAAATTCCAAATCTTGCTATTTCCCAAAACCTTGATTCATTATATTTATAAAAATTTGAATTCCAATCAAATTTTGAAGCTTCAAATGTGCGCCAAACACTTCCATCGAATCCTTCAATTCAATATCATCCATCGATTGGAAATCAGTGATGAAGAATTTAATTTTAATAAAAATTCTGTGAATCTTCCGTTCAAAAAATTTTAAATTTCAATAAAATTTGGTTAACCAATTCTTTGTCCATCGTCGCCGCCGCCACAAATAAATCATTCAAAAGAATTATTTCTCGAATTCAAAGATGCGACTTAAAATTTATTCGTTTTCAATGGCAAAAAATTATTTTCAAAGATTTTAAATTTTTGTGTGGCTCTAAAAATGTTGAAGTCCTTCATCTTGATGGATGCCAAATTAAAGATGGCACAAATGAAGTTCCTTTGGAAGATATTATGATATTGGTTCCAAAAGTCATTAGTTTCAGGTAAATAATTTTAAATTTAAATTTTTTTGGGGAGTTGATTCGTGCTTTAATTATTTTTTTTAATTATCCTTCTTTTTTTTTAGTTATTGTGCTAGCCCGATTACAGTCACTCATCAAACTGCTTCAAATCTCTTAAAAATAAACTTGGAAAACAAATTATCCTATTTTTATTTGGATGGAATTAACGCAGCACTTGAAACTGAACCATTTGCAAAATTTTTAAAGAAAAATCTTTCATCCAAAGCATCGGTTCATTTAACATTTGAATATGAGGATGATTTTATAATCCCTGATCAACAAATAAATGAATTTTTATTAGCTATTGATGATGTCAAAGAATCATGGGAACCACGTGAAGATGCTCCTAAAATAATTGTGATTGGGCCATGGCTCATGTGAATTCAAGAAATGATCTGTTTCTTCTTTTTTTTTAATCGTTTTAGCTTTTAACTAAAACTTTTCAACTAAACTTTGTTTTTATGTTTTTTTATATAACTCATAAACGACAATCATTAATAATTAAAATCAGAAATGTTAGAGTTTACGAAAGATATTAGTTTAAAAAGGAGAATTAGAAAGCCATGTCCCATCGCAGATTTCATTCAAAGCAGTAACTTTTTTTTTGTCAAATTTATTGATTGTTTTTTTACTGATAAAAGTTTTTTCTATAAAAGAAAATCAAAAAAAGAAAAGAAATAATTCAGCCATTTTTCTTCAACTTTCTTTTTCATTATTTAAGATAAAGAGGAATTTTTATTTTGTTACAACAAAAATGACATATATTTTACTTGGATTTGGAATTTTTACTACATTAATTAGTATTACTATTTTTAAGCCACGTAAGAAATTTTTTTTAATGTTAAGCTTTATTATGAATTTGATAGCATTGCAGATTGGATGGATATTGAACAAGGTACGGAACAAGTTCTTGCAATTGAAGGCATTTGTTTTTTATTTATATGCACGTTAATTTTTTTATGATACTACTTTTGAACTTTTATTTTATGAAAAGAATGACAGAGATCAAAGCTATTTCTTCGATGACGACAAAATTGATTTTATTTTTTTGTGGCTGGCTGCCAGATAAGCCAACTCGGTATCAAAATTTGTATAATTTATTGTATTATTGAAGCGAAGAAAAAAAAATAGTTAAAATTTTAATGGTTTTTAACAGTAAAAAATTTAAAAACGTTGTACTTTATCAAAACTTTTCTTTGCGTAGGTAGTTATCGGTTTTATTAAAGTTGTTTATAAAGCCGCGGCTTATACTCTATGTTCAGCGGATCTTGATACATCACCACTATGTCTATGAGTTGTTTGTTGTTCAATGGTTCCGTAATCCTTTTGGGTGCCCCATCCAGCTTTTCTTGTAACAACAGCATGTTCAAAACCTCCAAAATTTCCATATCCTGGAATTTCATTTATCCTATAAAAGCTATTTCCACGAGGAAGAGGAATATGATTATATTGCCAATCCCATATTGAAGCATATGTCATACGATAAGCTCCCAAAGCATTGATGGTACCAATCAAAGCTCCAGCAACTGAAACTTATTTTTTAAAATTAATATTTAATTATTTATTGTTGATTGTACTTACGACAATCATACCAATGATGAAACCCATCAATGGTAAGTGAACCAGTGATAAGGCAAGCAATAAGAAGTGGAGCATATACAACTATCATCTTCCAATAAGCTGGTTGATAATTAGACCATAATTTTAATTTAGCATTTAAATAAAGGAATAAAAAGAAAAATCCAGCAAATGCTGCAGTGGAATCTGAAAAAAGAAACAAATGAAAACAAAAGTTTTTTTAGTATTTTTTCGTTTTGCAAAAGTTCTAGCAACCCAAAGAAAAAAAGTATGTATGTGTACTTACGTCCTGAAGGCATACTTTCCAACGAATCATTGATTTCTGATTCATCTCCAGTGCAAATAGATTTAGTAAAAAATAATTTTTCATATCCTACTCCATTATTTATCGTCATTTTATCAACATCGGGTTTGCAAACATCCAAAAAATGTGGGCGTAAACCTCCAATAAGCCATTTAATAAAAACTTGAAATGCTGCAGCATTTATTAAACTGTAAGTAATTCCAAATATGGCATTATTGACATCCCAAAAAGATCGAACTCGTATTTGGCATAAAAGTATTAGAATGGCTGGTATACAAAAGGATAATATCGATGAAAGCCAAATTGGAACAATGTTAGGTCGCATTGGAAATGCAAAATCTGGATATACTATTTCACCATTTCTGTAAGTCACGGGAAAGTTGCGTTCGGGTGCTGGCTTAAGCATATAAATCTGCAATGACACGTCTCAGTTAGGAGGGACTTGATACATAGCAAAGTCAAGCAAGTTTTTATTTATTACAAAAAGAACAAAAACAAAGTTTGAAGATAATTGATACAGACCTAAATTTTAATATGAAAACAACTTACACCAAGACTTATACCACCCGTAATTGCAAGAGTAATAAGATCAAGCCATACTAACTTAATCCAATCTTTAAATGATGGCGACGATTAACAAATGTATAATTTTCAAAGTTTGAAGGAGTATTACTGCTTCTGATATTGGAATCCATTTTTAATTCTAAAAAAACAACAATAAAAATAATTAGTAGTACTGTCTGTGAACACCAATTTGTTGTAAATGTAAAATTGATTAATAAAAATCGCTAAAACAAAAACAAAATTCCAAAAAAAGCTTGTGATTTTTGACAAAGTAAAAAATTGATTTTACATGTTTATTTATCCAATAAAACTCATCAACGCGGATGAGAAGAATAAAAAGTTGATAGATAAAAATACTTTTAAAAAGGAAAGAAGAAGAAAAAAAGGAGAAGGATTTGAATGGGAAAAAGAAAGAAAAACGCGAAATAAAAATTTAGAAAAAAAATTAAAAAGCTTGAAAATATTATTCGTCAGTGTCAACTGCGGAAAGAAATAAAAAAGATCAAAACAAATTTGTTGTTTACCAAAAAAAAACATAGTGCGCAAATAAAAAAGAAGAATAAACAACAACAAACTTTTTTGATCAATTTTTTCGCTCATTGAATACTCGTTCTTTCATATTTTTCTTTTGTGGGTATTCATTCCTGTTTGTTGTTATGGCGGCTGTCGTCCACGAAGAATAGAAAACACCCATGTTGCACAAATTAAAGTGATGTTTTCTTTTGGAGGAAGAAAAAAAAACCTTTTTTTTTTCATCTATAAAAAAATCACGTTTTTTCTTTGACAATTTTTATTTTAAAAGAAAAAACAACAACAAAATAATTCAAGCTGTTTGATTTGAATTTCTTATGTGCATCACTTAAGATGATGCTGATAAGAGCTTAACAGCAACTGAATAATTTGAAGGTGTCAGCGATTATGGTGAAGAAAAAAATGGAAATGGTTATTGAGTCATTGAGGAGCAAACAAACGTACATTGCTCATTCATATCTTCTCAATAAAGTTTAAAACCTTTTTTGGTTGAAAAATAAGGCACATTGATGAAAAAGCTAACAGCAACCGAAGAGTAAAGATTCCAAAAATGTGATAGTTGTTGAGAAAATAGGTGTATGCTGGAAATGCTGAACATAGTGGAATCCAAACAAAACAAAAATTCTTATAAAGTATTACAACTCGCAAACAACCAAACTAACCAAAATGATTTCAAAGTTATAAAAAATGTTTAACATAAAGACATAGACAATGCAACAAGAGAAGCAAACATAGTTAGAAAATGGCATTTAAAATTACATTTGGGAGGTAAAGAAGTAAACAAGAAATAAATAAACTCTTTGTACATGTATTAATAGCCTTAAGTAAGAAGTATTGCAACATCGAATAATTAAAAAGAATTTCTAGAGTAAATTCAACTATTTCTTTGGACTGATTGTACCTATCTTCGAACAATTGGTTGTGAAGCGACTATGTTAGAAGCTTTCGAATAAAATAAAAGAAGAAAAAAAAATTAAAGGGTTTGATTTAATTAAAATCTTCAAAAGTTTTGCAAAGGTTTTGGTTAAATCAAAAAATATTCATCGAGTAGCATGAATTCCATGTTCCTATAAATTCTGGCAGAAACTTATTCCAAAACAAGATGATGAAAGTTTATAAGAAAAAAAACAAAGCTTTATTAAATAAAAAAAAAAAAAAAAACAAAAAGGAAAAACAGATACAACAAATAATTTAAAAAAAAAGTAAGATCAAGTTTCACTGAAGGTACAGCAAGCAAACTTAACAGCTTTGAGAAGAATATCTTTATCAAGAATAACAATATCAATTACAGGAGTTCGAGATTTGATACATTGAGATAAAAATTGAACACATTTTTCTTCAAGTTTTAGAGCATTTGAAAGAATGGAACAATTTGCAATTTCACAAACATTTGAGATACTAACATCTTCAATCAACGAAGCTTCGATACGAGTCTGAAAAGAAACAGCAATAAAAAATGTTGTTGTAAGAGTTAAAACTACCTTGAGATCATTGATATTAAATTTGTCACAAAATTGTAAAACTCCCATTTTATCATTCAAATCCATGGATGGTCCACGATTGTAAAGAAGTTGAATAACAAAATCGACAACTTTGAATGAGAAATCATTGATATCCATTTGATTTTCGTTTGCTTCTTTCATACTAGAATGGTTGAACATAGCTTCAAAAACTGGAGAATGTGCAGCAAGAACATTTTTGTGGACCTAAAAAAAGAATGGTTATAATAATAATAAATAAAGCCAAACTTACTTTGATAGAATCTTCACCAAGTTTGATAATAAAATCTTTGTCATCATTCTTCCATAATTTATTACCAAGCGCACAAGCAACAAAATTGATTCCATTTTCATCTGTAGTAAGCTTTTCACGTTCGACACTCAATATTCCTTCACATTTTACAGTAAATTTTCTATCAGTAATAAATTTGTTAGTAGGATCAAAAAGTTCAGTAGTTTTACAAATAGGAAATCCCCATCCTTCTGATTGTTCATATTCATATTTTTCTTTCTTAGTATATTCAGCTGATTCAATAGTATATTTAACATCAGCTTTGATTTTTGCCTCATTTTCAAATTCTAAGTACAAATAAACCATAAAGTTATTACGATAAGCCTCTTTATTTCCATTGGGATAAATGGCAAGAGAATATTTGACACCAGGAATGTTTGCTGCCTTGAACCATGGCGTTTCCAATTTTTCATTTGTTGTTGAATCCTTCAAAGCTTCCATTTTTTCTTCAGGGAGAGTCCATTGATGGGAAATGGAACATTCAAGATTCTAAAATAAGGTGGAATTACAACGATTTAATAAATAAAAAATGACTTACATAAGTTGAAGGAGGAGTTGCAGTGGAATCCATAACAATTGTTAACAAAAGTCACTGAAACAAAGAAAGAATTAAGAAATTTATTTAAAAAAAATATATAATACACGAAAATAAATACGGCAAAAAATAACCTTATTGAAACAAATAGTAAAGCTTTTTTTGTAAATAAATCATACAAAGAAAAGCTGCAGAAACGAAAAAATGACAAAACCTAAGGAAAGAAAATTTGGCAAAGCAAGAAAAAAATGGCGCCTTTTTTTAATCAAAACCTCTCAATGCCAAATAAATAAGATTTTGCCATTCAAGAAAGGTCGATCAAAACTAATTTTCTTTATTGAAACAATCGAATTTTTCTTCAATGTTAATAGAAATAAATGTCAGCTAATTTCGGTTAAAAATAATTAACTTCGGAATACACACATCTCTGCAAAGCAATTAGAGATATTGCCAAGAAAATGCGCAGGCAAAAAAAGCATGCACGAATCAGATAAAACTTTTTTTGCCGACCATTGAGTATTCATCCTCCTTCAAAATTCTTACAAATTGAAAATAATGCTAGTCTTATTAGCTACTGATGCTGCTTGTGATGTTTAAAAACGGTAAAATTAGAGCTTATTGAAAACAAAGAAGATAATAAAAATAAGTTTTATTTAAACAAATACAAACAAAAAATACGATATTAGAAACAAATTTACAATGAAATTAGATTATAACAAACATAAATGAAAGCCAAATAATAAATGCACGAGAAACTAACTTAAGCATACATAAACAAACAAACAAAGGAACTTCATGGATTAAGTAAAAACATTTCTTCAAAGATTGATTTATCCAAATCTTGGAAGCTGATGTTGTCTTTCTTAGCAAATTTTGCATCATTGAGATAACCGATTGCGTGTTGTTTCAATTCAGGAACATCGTAATTGATGGAACCATTGGCAATATCGACACAATTTGAATCATCCATCTTTCGAGCAACGCTTAATTCCGCTTCAAACTAAAAAAAGGATATTAGTTAAAATCTTGAACATTTTTGCTGCAAAAAAGTGAATGTTTGAATGGTTTATCTTTTTTCTGTCGATCATGATTCATGCATACCAAAAATACAACTTCAATTAGTCATTTTCGCTTTGTTCAAAATCAAATTTATAGTTCAAGAAGATAATTAACATTTATGATGACAACAAGAAAATTACACAATGAATAAAGTAACAAACAAACAAATAAATTAAATGAAAACAGTTTCACATAAAAACATTTTATTGAGACTTCCTATAACAGAGCAATAACCATTTCTAAATGAAGAATCCAAATTCATTGTATTTAGTCGATGTTGCAGTTGATGATAAGTTCTTTAGTTTGAATAATCTCTTTTGATTTCTGGAGTTTTTGTAGCATCTTTATGATTTGAATCAACAAATTTATCAGCAAGAATCAATTCCACTTTATCCTAAAATGAAAACAACTGTAAAAGTATATGTAAAAGGAACACTAACTTTGAGATTATTGATACCATAATGATTAGCAAATTCGATGAGCTGAATCAATTTTTCGACGTTGAGATTGGGAAGAGGATGATCATAACAAAATGTAACAGCTGCTTTCACGACGTTGTAGTAATAAAAGTCTTTGATTGAGAGTTCAGCAGCTTCAGCAAGAAATACGGTATCAAGTTTAGTAAATTTGAATTGAATCAAGGATTTATTGACCTAAAAAAAGAAAGAAACGATTAACCAAGAAGTATGTATGCATAAAGAACTCACAGAGATTTTCCGACCATCAACAAGAATTTTGAGATCATCTTTGAGGATAAATCCAACTTCATCATCATCCTCTTCAGCAGTCAAATCGATAATAGGAATATGTTGCTGTTGCTGCTTTTCACTTTCATTAATGGGAATAGGCATAGTCGTTTCATCATTTTGAATAGCTTTACATGCCCCTTTGATAGCTAATTGCATCCATGAATCAGGTTTATCAGCTTCAGTTGTACCAGTTTCACGATTGAATCCAAAAACATGATTGAATAAAGATTTTCCAATATTTGCGATATTTGTTGAAAATCGAGCTGTTAATTCAAATTGATATCCATTTACCTGTAAAACAAACAAACATATAAAACCCATGGCACATGATTATTATCAAAGAAAAAAATTACATCTCTGCTTTCATTACGACAAAGTTTCTTTGATTTTGATGGACCATCAGAAAGATAAACTTGACCAACGTTTTTAGGTTCAACAGAAACAGCAACAATTTTATCATCATCTTTTGCGCGACGTTTTCTTGTTGTTGTTGATGAAGCAACCATAGCTTTATTTCCATCTGCGATTGAAATTTGTTTGATTCGAGCCATGATTGGATGAAGATTTAGTGAAAGAGCTCAAAAACAGGCTGAAAATGAAGAAGAACGATAATAGCTTTTTTGCATTTATTGCTGTTGTTCCAAGGAAAATGTTTACCGTAGGTTTTTTTGGCGGGTAATGAAAGGCGCAAATTTAAACTGTGCATTGTTATTGAATTTGGGATGGCATGGTCGGTGTAAATGCTTTATTTTTGGATATCAAAAGTCCATTTAATCCTTGTCACCTTTTTAAAGAACAAGCATGCTCAATGTAAATTCTTTCAAAAACTAATAACGAAAAGTAAAAACAAAAATGATCAAATCAAAACTTTATAAAAACAAAAACAAAACAAAGGAAAAAGTGATACAACAAAGTTTGCAACAACAAAAAAATTAAAAAAGGAGATCAAGTTTCACGGATGGTGCAGCTAGCATTTTTAACAGCATTGAGAAGAAAATCTTTATCAAGATTATCAATATCAATTACAGGAGTTCCATTTTTGATTGATTCAATTAAAAGTTGAGCACATTTTTCTTCAAGTTTTAGAGCATTTGAAAGAATGGAACAATTTGCAATTTGACAAACATTTGAAATGGAAACATCTTCAATCAACGAATCTTCGATACGACTCTAAAGAGAAACAACAATAAAAAAAGTTGATCTAAAAGTAAAACTTACTTTGAGATCACCAATATCATATTTATCACAAAATTGTAAAACTCCCATTTTGTCATTCATGTCCATGGAAGATTGGATGCTGTAAAGAAGTTGAACAGCAGTTTGAACAATTTTGAGAGGAAAATCAATGATATCCATTTGGTTTTCAGCTGTTTCTTTCATACCAGATTCTAACATAGTCTTAAAAACAGGAGATTGTGCAGCAAGAACATTTTTATGGACCTAAAAAAAGGAATGGTTATAATGATGTATAAAAGTGAACTTACTTTGATAGATGATTCACCAACATTGATTATAAAATCTTTATCGTTATTCTTCCATAATTTATGACCAATGTGTCCAACGCCAAAATTGATTCCACTTTCAGCGACAGCATTCTTTTCTCGTTCAACAGTCAAGATTCCTTCACATTTCAAAGTAAATTTACCATTAACAATGAACTTCTTAGCAGGATCAAAAAGTTCAGCAGTTTTAGGACTGATAATATCCTTTTCCCCATGATTTGTCATATTTAAAAATTTCTTTCTTTGCAAAGCCAGCTGATTCAATAGAAAATTTAACATCAGCTTTAATTTTTGTTTCATTTTCAAATTCTAAATACAAATAAACCATAAAGTTATTACGATAAGCCTCTTTATTTCCATTGGGATAAATTGCAAGAGAATATTTGACACCAGGAATGTTTGATGCATTGAACCATTCTGTTGTCAAGTATCCATTAGTAGTTGAATCTTTCAAAGCTTCCAATTTTTCTTCAGCGATAGTCCATTTGAGCGAAATGGGACATTCAAGATTCTAAAAGAAGAAGCAATTATATATATTAAACTAATATAAAATGACTTACATGAGGACGGTTTCTTGGTGTTGATGAAGCAACCATAGCTTTATTACTTTCTGCCTTTGAACATTGCATGAATCGAGCCATGATAATTGAAGAAGATTTAGTGAAAGAGCTCCTGAAACAGGATAAGGATAATGTTGGAAAGGAAAAATGTTGTAAAAATGAAGAAGTAAATAAAAGAAGATTGCTTTCTTGCATATTTTGTTGTTCCAAAAAGAATGTTTATCACAGGTTTTTTTGGCGGGTGAATAATTAAAGGCGCAAAATTTAAACTTTGCTTTGTTATTCAATTTACTGGAAAGTCCATGTATGTAACTTTTATGTATGGGAAATATTTTGTTTATTAACAAATTGCTTATTTATGATTTTCTTTTTCTCGTTAAAATCTTCACTGTGATTAACATACATATTCGATTAGTAAAAAATGCTTTTAATTGGAGATCAAAAGGTTTATTTAATCCTCATCGCTTTTTTTTAAAACCTGCAACGCTATAAACTTTAATCAAATATCTTTTTCTTTAAAGTTCAAATATCCAATAAAGAAAAAACGGTAGCGTTTTAGAAAACATTCATTAATCACCACCTTCGCCTTCTTTTGTGATGTTGATGAATCATACATTTGATCTTTCAATCTATGATTGAATGTATGCGTTTATTTATAAACTTTAACTTTTAACGAAGAAGAAAAAACATTGATCCCTAAAAGCTAAACAAATAATAAAAAAAGTTAGGCTGGTAGGTTTGATTGCGCAACAAACTTCCGTTACTTCCGTGGCGGTGATTTTAACAATCAAAATATAAAGTATTCGAGTCTTTTTTTTATTTAAACAAACAAACCCTTGTTTTTTTTTTGTGAGAAGGTGAGTCATTATTTCTTTATCCAAAATATTGACATTTCACGGTATAAATAAAGTTTTAAAGAAATAATAACCCAAGATTAGTCACATTTATTTTATTTGTGAAAAAAAACGAATGACGATGAATTCGATGACGCTGAAAAGTTATGTATTTTTTATAACCTTTTTTGTTTGCTTCGTTGTTGGTGGTGTTGATGCTTATCGACAACAAAGTGTTGGTGTTAGAGGAAAATTACTATGTGGTAGTGGACCTACAAGGAATACAACCATAAAAATATGGGATAAAAATACTCTTGGTAAGTAACTCTGGCTTTATTTTTTTTACATCAGTCATGAAAAAGCTCGATCTAAATCAATGCGACTAACTTATGTTAATCTTCAACAAACTAACATACACCACAATCAATTTTCCTTACTTACATTTACTCGTTTTTAGGCCTTGATAAGCAATTAGCTTCTGGTCGACCAGATGCTCAAGGCAATTTCCTAATTAGTGGAGGCACTGGTGGTCTCTTTGCATTGGATGTTCACATCAAATTTTATACTGATTGTGGTCGATTTGCATGGCTTCCATGTCAACGAAAGATTGATCTCAAAATTCCAAGCAATTATGTTACAAGAACCCTCTGAAGTTGAAAATTGGTTTGATGTTGGAACATTAAATCTGGAACTCAAGTTTAAAGATGAAGATACTTCGTGTTTTAACTAATTCTCTTTACAAAGCAAAAAAATGTGTAAAATGTAAACATTGAAGACAAAATAAAATAAAACGCTTTATTGAAACAACATAAAAATGACAATATTAGGTAAACAACTTAAATAGGATGTTTAATGTAGCGAGACAAAGGTCCATGAGGTGTAAGAAGGTTTAACATTTGCTCCATCATTGACGAGATGACCACTATCACGAAGTTGTTCATATTCAGCTTTATCAAATTTGGTGAAGCCCCATTTGCGAGAAGTGACGATGAATTGACGTCCAGGGAACTTGAATTTAGCACGACGAAAAGCTTCAAGGGCATGTGCTTCATGCTGAAAAAATGAATGGAGTAATAACTTGTTCAAAAAGCTAAATAAAACATACTTGATCACGAACACGAATAGACATAAGAATATCATTGAGTCCAACACGAGCAACAAGACCTTGAGGTTTACCAAAAGCTCCTCTCATTCCAGTTTGAAGACGATCAGCACCAGCACATGATAACATCTTATTGATACGAACGACATGGTATGGATGTTTTCTTACACGCATATGGAAGCCATCTTTACCACAATTCTTGACCATGTATTTGTTTGCGCAAATACGAGAAGCTTCGAGTGCCTAAAAGAACAAACGTTAAAAATGAAGAAGAATATAAAAAAATCAAACTCACTTCGGATGAAACTTGTTCACGTTCATTTGAAATCATATGAACACATGTTGGAAATTCATCAACAGTTGCACGTTTTTTTCCCAAATCAAAAATACGAATCTTTGGATCAGAACACCACGGCAAAAGCGAGATTTTGGGTAAGGTTTATTCTTGATGTAACGATAGCAACGAGCCGGTCGGCGTCCCATGATTGTTGATAAACCTAGAAAATAATAAAATCATCATTAGAAGCAAAGTATAAGGAATAAATTATGAAAAAAGAAACACGAAAAGGATGGTTTTAGCGGTTTACGTGGATGTTTGAAGCAAAAAATTGATTGAAATTCTATTAACCAAAAAAATGGTGAAGAATTTTTCGATTGAGGCTAGCGTTGCTTTTGAAAGTCTTTATTGCTGGTAAAATGTGAACATTGCAATATTCGTTTTAAAAGATAAACCTGCTCAAAAATTTGCTTTACTTGCTTCATTCAAAACTTTTGATGCTTGAAACAAAAAAGTGAGACTTCAACTTCAAAATTGATTTGTTTTTTCTTCATTAATTCGTTCATAGCTTTTTATTTTGATGCATAAACATCCATATTTCTTCAACATGGAGAATCGATGTTTGTTGTTGCTTGTTATGATTTTATTTTTGTTGTTTTTGAAATTGCAATTATTATGATCTTGATAGATCAAATTATTATTATTGAAACATTAAGGCTAGCCAAGTATTTCATTTATTCGGGAAGTGAAGAAACAAAAGGTGTTATTATTGTAATTAGTTGTTAACTGAACATTGGGGATCACCCTTTTCTCATGAGAAGCAGCAACAAATAAAAAACATGATGGAATTATTAGAATGACACGCACGAGATAGATGTTAAGAAAAAAATCGAAAAAGGAAGGAAAAAAAAAACATAACAACGAAGAGTTTCTTCTTTTATTTTACTACTGATAAGCAAGCAACAAGACACTCACTTACTTGGTCTTCACTTTTTTTTTGCACTCTCTTTTATTTTTTTGTTGAGAACACAGACAACAATAAAGGCTATCAATGATGAAAAAAATATTGATAAAAAAAAATTATGTGAATGAGAAAGAAGAGACGTGTTTAAGGTTGTCAACGACAAAATCATTTGAGACATTGCCATAAGGGAAGAAGAAAGAAGGAAGGACCCAAAAAAAAGGGTGAACAACTTAGTCTGTGATTAGCATTAGTTAAAGTTATTTTTAGTTGGTGAAAGTGAAAAAAAAAATTTTGTATAGTTTTTTAAAGCCTTAATTAAGTTAGTTGACTTTTGAAAAAATGTTTTCAAAACATTTAATTATTTCTATTGCTTCTATTCCTTTAATGGTTATTATTCGTTGGTTTGCTTTAAGCATTCCATGGGCTAAATCGGTAAGAAAATTGTTTATGGGTTGCTTCCATTTTGATTCATCGCTAGCTTTTTTAAAAGTTGGGTTTACATCTAAAAAATTGAACAACCTCGAATTCTTTTTTCTGAAGTTTCAATAACCTTTTTTTTGTTTGTAGGGTTTCTTTTGTGATGACGATGAAATTCGATATCCCCATCGAGAAGATACAATTAAAGGACATTTAATGTTTTGTGTATTCATTATTATTTCAAGTATTACAGTATGCTTCCTTTTTTCCACCAAATTCAATAACATCAAAAACTTTTTTTTTAGTTTTGCATCACAGAAGTTTCATTACTCAAACATTTATCACAAAAAAATAACGTGTTTATAAAAAACCCAATCGTTTGCTATATCCTTTAGTGGAAAATTTATTGTACCTTGGAGCTTGCCTGGCTTGTGGGGATTTAGCTACGAGTGCTTTAACGAATGTTGGAAAGCGAACTGTTTCACGCCAGAGACCAAATTTTTTGGATGTATGTAAACCAGATTTTAATTTTTCATGCCCCATTGGGACTTCACATATTTTTGTTGAAGAATATCAATGCTTTGGAAAATATGATAAAGATGAATATTTTTCATTTCCCAGTGGACATTCTTCACATTCCGTGTATTTTGGAATTTTTATGATTGTAAGTTTTAATAATTTCGAAAAGCAAACCTTTTTTCGGTTAGCTAAAATAAAAATTTTGAGTTTTTTGTTTTGCAGGTGTATCTTCAAAAGCGTTGCAAAATTATGGAACCTTTTCGAGCCATTTTTCAACTTATAATTTCCATGTTTGTATTTTTTATTTGTTCATCGAGAATTAGAGACTTTAAACATCGTTTAAGTGATGTAGCTGGTGGAGCCTTTGTTGGAGCAGTGGTTGCTATTTTCTTTGTAAGTAATTTTTATTTTGCTACATCGCTGCAATTTTTTGGGATCCCTCGTTTTTAGAAACGTTTAATTTACCCAAAAAATTCTTTTTAGTTAACCCAAGTTCTCCATTTTTTCCGTTTCGCAAAATATGAAACAACGGATCAACAAGAATTTGGTGAATATACTTCACTGGAAGAAAATATGGATTTACTTTTACCTCAAATTATTATAACTTCAACAACGGATGAAAATTCTTTAATGGAAAGAAAAAATATTATTGTTGCATCATCTCCGACAAGTGAATATGGTAGCGTAGTGACGACGACATCCGAGTAATAATATTCCATTGTTAGAGAATCCTTTTTTGGAAGCAAATAATTTTAGTTTTAAATTTTTAGTATATTATTTAAAAAATCGAATGAAAAATGTTGTGAAAAACTAAAAATGATTGAAATATTTTTACTTCTCAAATATCAATTGCAAAAATAAGGTATCATGGTTTTTCTTTAGCGCCGACATATTTTGTTAAACATCGGTGTCCATTAATGATTTTTTTTAAAATATTGTATTCTATTTTTCATTTAAAAAAAGCAATAACCAAATTTAAAATTTAAAACTTAAAATTTTGTATGTAAATAATAACATAATAATAAAATCCCAGTTTTTTTGTTCCCTGTTTTACCTTTCTTTCTTTTATTCTTTCCTCATATTTATTTTTTTTAATATAAAGCATTTTACTCTTCTTTTTTTTTGTTCCATTTTTTTTGGTTGATTCATTATTATTCGAAGCATGCAAATTATAAGGTTACCATGCAAATAGTTAGTTAGGCGCTGTTGCGTGTTACATTTTTCAAATTTTTTTTGATACTCTAATTAACGAAAGAATCAAGCTTGAAAATGGAAGAAAAGCTCTTTCTCTCATGAGACTTATTATTTTTATTTTTTATACCGACACACATTCGGGGCAGCAAAAAAGTAATATTTAAAAAGTTACGTGGCGTGACAATTTTTGTAAAAAAAAAATTGATCCTTGCTCGACGACCGACACTTCCAAAAATAAATATGTATATTCTCAAATTTCATCCAATGTCACCCATAAAAGATTAAGAAATAAAATTGAAACAAAAAATAAATAATTTAAACCAAAATAAAAAAAGGAGATACTAAAGAATTTTTTATTAAATTTAAAAAAAACAAAGACACGGCAGAAATTTAATAAGCATTGTTGTTGGCAGAAGAAAAATTTGTTTGTTAAAAATAAAAATAAACTTTTTTTTTGAAGCGCAAATAAAAATATACATATTGGAATGACGTAAAACAATTATTAATTATTTTAAATAATAAGACACGAAAATGAAAAACAAAGAATGAAATCTATTTTTTACACGAATAAAAAATTTAGGTAAAATATCAAAATATTGTATTATTACTTGTCAAAATAATAATTACTAAATTTTTTCCCCAACCATCAAAGAATTTTCCAGTAAAAACGAGAATAAGTCGCCTGCTTGTTGAAGAAGTGTTTTCACGAAATTATTAATTAATGAAACGAATAAAAAAAAGATGGGTATTAAGTATTTTGTTGTTGAACGAGTCACGGCGTTTTTTGACTTTTCCTTTTATAATTAATTATTGTTTTTGCACGTTTCGCGTTTTTATATTGAAAAATGAGTAAGGTTTTTATTGTTTTGAGTGTTAAAAAATTATTGACAAAAATTCTTTCTTTATCTTTTTTGCTTTTTGATTTTAGACACAAAATTGATTAAATTGATTTTTTTTTTGTGAGACTTTGAGTCATAAAAAAAATGACCCACATTTTTTAAAAAAATTAATGAATTTCCGAACACTGTTAATTAATTAAAAACAGTCATTGAGAAAATACAAAACTTTACAATTATTTTTTCTCTCTCAGATTTTTTAGCTGTTTTTTTGTTGTTTGTTTGTTAATTTTTCTGAGTATTATCAAGAGAAGAAGAAAATGAGAAATAAAGGAAAAAATAATGTAATAAGACTTTATTATTTTTAATTAATTAAAAAACTGTCTATATTTTGCTACAAAAAAAATTCGACAACCATAAGTAAGCGTTTTTTAAATTTTTATTTATTGCCTTCACTTTAACTTTTGATTTTATATTCAAACTTTCTTTTAAATAGTTTTATTTTTTTCTAGATTTTTGTTTTATAAAAAAGTTAATAAATCAAAAATTAATGAATCTCCAACATTTAAAAAAATTTTTTTTACAAAAAAAAGTTTTTTGCACAGAAATTATTTTTTATTCTTTGTTTTTGTACTTTTTTTTTCAAGTTTTTATTATTATTATTTTTTGCTTTTGGTGCAAACAAACAACAAATACAAAAATAACTACGAACAATCCTTTGTTGTCATCGTCGTCGTCGGCGAAGTTGCTGTTTTGCCGTCGTTTGAATTCTCAAAGGAAGAAAAAAAGCAAAAAATGCGAAATGTGATTTTTAGTTAACAAATAAGCAACAACCGTCGCTTTTTGAAAACAAAAAAAGAATTTAAAACGCAATATGAAATTTAATTTTTATGTCAAAAGTCGTAATTAAGCATGGTTTTTGTGTTTTGGTTAAAAAGTGCTTATTACAACAACAACCCATGCCATAAAATAAAATGAAAACCTTTAATAAAAATAATAAAAAAGTTGCTCACATTTTGTTACTCGAGAGTTTTTTTTAAATATTTTGAAGTCTTAAGTTTATGAAATGAATGTTTCATAAAAAAAAAATTTAAAAGTTTGATTTTGGTTCGGCCTCATTTTTTTTTGGAATTTTGGAACATTCATTTTATTCTTCTTTATTTTTTCTGCAAATTTTTTTTAGTTATTACATACTTTTTACAATTTAGAAAAGCCTCGTGCAAAAATAAAGAAAGATAAAATAACAAAGAAAATTTTATACTATTTTTACAATATTATTTATCCATCCATATTTTATTTTTTTATTTTTTGTTTTCTTCTTATGTCACGAAATACTACAATCTTTTTTGCTGCTGCTGCACCACCGACTAACAACTAACTAACTGACTACATAACTATTTTTTTTCTTTTTACAACTTTTTTTTTGCAACAGCTTTAAATTTAAAAAAGAGGTGTTAATTAATTAATAAATGAGTTTCAGCCAACTAAAAACACAAAAAGCCGCAGAAGGAAAAAAGGTAAAGAAGGAAAGCAAAAAAAATCTTGGCATCCAGCTGACTGAGATTTTGGTGCCATTGCTTTCCTTTTATTTAGAATTCATTTTTTTACTTACTTTTTTTATAAATAATTTGCTATTTGTTTTTTTTTTGACAGCGATGGTTGTGGTTGTAGCGAAGTTGTGGGTATTAAAAAAACAAGAAATAAAACTTCGGTATTTTTCATTTTAGTTGTTTTTTATGTTGCAATTTTTTTACCACTTTTTTGCATTCTCCGCGTATGTTTTTTTTTTATTAAATAATAATACTTTTTTTGAGTGCCATTTTAAATTTAAAAATAAGAACGAAAAAACAAATATGAGAAAAAAATTGTGGGTTCCATTAATATCAAATTTTTGTGTTTTTACAAATTAAAATTCCTTGATTTTCGATAGAATTTCCTTTGGCGAATATTTTTTTTGATTTTCAATATACCATTGTATCGCTTTTTGGAATTTTTTTTTTACCCATCAATAATGTGTGTCTGTATGAGTTTATGACGAAGCAATAACGGCGCAAAAAAAAAAACCAATTCTTTTTTTCTTGAAATTTTATCGAACAAACACCAAAA
>JAJQJQ010000361.1:0-27373 GCA_028622995.1 Panagrolaimus kolymaensis | reverse complement strand
ATAAATGAATGCTCCAATAATACCAAATAATGCCACGAGGAAAGCCACGGCACCATAAAGGAATCCATTACCCGAAGGAATTGGAGGTTGGTCGACCATCCAAAAAATAAAAAGTGTTATAACAAAAAAATAAGGTATAAAAGCAGGCGATATTAAAGTGAAAAAAGAAACACTTTTGAAAAAAGAGCAATAAAAAGTTATGGAAAATAATTTATTTTAATAAAAACTTTATAAAATAATTTTTTGTATATATAAAAAATGGTTAAAGTTTTGTTGCAATTAAAAGTAATAATAAAAATAATGCAATTCCAGCAAGTAAAACAATAAAATGCATTTTACGATTTCTTGAATATCTTTCTGCTTTTTGAACATGTTTGAAAAGCTGATTTAATTTTAATTACACTTTGCTCCACGTTATAATCAATTCGATCTAAAATTGTTCCTTGATCCAAACCAATGAAGCCAAATCTTTGAATAAAGTATTTAATTCCAAAATTGATTGACTTATTTTAATTACCTAAAATAAGTTTTTAATTAAATTAATTAATTTTTTCAAGGCCGAAGAAAGTAGTTAATTTTTTTTTTTGCGAATGCGGGCTTACTTCTTTTTCCCTTTCTCGAACCATACTTTCATTTTCCACGATAGCTTGTAATTGAACGATGGTTAATTCTTCTGATGTATCGCCTCCGCCGCTGCCATTTCCATCGAAATCATTAAAAACATCAAAAGCTCCGGAATTATTTTCTGTGGCAAGTAAAAATGAATCAACATTCTTTTTTCTTGCATCAATTTGTCGAACATATGTTGATTGATTTGATCGAAATTCATTTAATAAATTATTTAAAGTAAATAAAAATGAGGCGGTTACATTTTCTCTTAATTGCTCAAGTTTGGGCCGGCGTGAATTTTTTTCTGATTCTTGGAGCATTCTAAAAAAAGCAGGCGAGTTAATTCCCAAAAAAAATTTAGCGAAAGAATATATGTTTTTTTTTGTTTTCTTTTCGCAAACCTTATTAATTGACGAACATGGGTAAAAATATTTGTGACTTCGTCAGTTAAATCCTTAATTTTTTCTTGCTCTTTCGCTCCAGCTTCATCAGAAAAATCTGGACGCTTTAAATGTTTTTGTTGTAATTCTTTCAAAACATTTTTTCTGGATTGAATCCGTTCAAGTTCATATGAAATTTCATCGATTATATTCACCCATGATGGAGGCTGAATGGAACCAGCGGAAACTTTATTTTCATCCAATGAAATTAATGAAAAGTTTTCGTCTATAAAAATAATAGTTTTTAAGAGCAAAAAAAACAATGGAAAATAAAATTACCTTTAGTTTCGCTAAATCCTTCATTCAAAAATGCTCGATTTTGATGTTTATTATTTCTTAAATATATAAATACTTCGGTAACATTTCTCAAAGCACTCGGAGGTTGAACATTTAGTGATCCCATGTTTAATGAAACATCAAAATAGGATAAATATAAAATATAAACTAAATAATTTAATATTCCGCCAAAAATAAATAAAAGAGCTCCAAATTAATCGAAAAATTGCCAATAATGCATTTTTTCATGAAAAAAAAATGCTTGAGTGAGATGGAAGTTTTGCTGGGACATGCATGGCATATTGCATGCAAACTTCAGAACTTTTTAGATAAATCTTTCATGAAAAAAAAACTAAGCAAATGCCATAATTAATATTAAAAACTATTTATATTTGTTTTTTTGCCAATTAAAATTAAGCGTTGGCCAGTAGAAACTTTAATAACTTTTTTAGTTGGTGCATTTTTCTTAAAAAGTTTACCGCAGATTATTCTTATTTCTTACTTTGATACCGTATCCCCACACCACCTTTTTCTTGGTGTTTGGATTCCTTTTTATAAAATTTTGTTTTAGTTAACAAATATTTATATTTTATTATTTATTAAAGAATTTGTCTTTGAAAATAATTTCGACCATCATGTCATATTGTGGCCATCGTCAGTTCGACGAATTTCCACCAACTTATAATGTCGCATATTTAAAAATGATGGATCGTTTTAGTCATGGAGGTTCAAAACAAAATCAAATTTCAATTTTATCTGAATTTTCTCAGAAATTTCCTTTAACTTCGTACTTGTGGAATATTTTGAAAACGTATGTCATTTTTCGATTAAAACTTAAAAAATTTTTTTTCAATTTTTTCAGGGTTTGGAGTACCAAGAATTATTCAAAAAAAAAATTTATAATGCTGTTCCTGAACAAATTTTTCCAAGAAGACGATTACATTTTTCTTCAACAAAGTATGAGAATGGCAAAAATTTATATTGGAGTTTAAGGAAATACACTTTCGAAACCCCAAGTTGTAAATATAATTTACCTGATTACGATATTTTTAATTCGGCATTAAAAACCATTTCTTTTCCCAATGCTAAAGCTGGAGATGCATTAAAATTTTATATATATTCTAGCAACATGAAAGATATATGTGAATCAATCGATTTCCGGGCTTTTTCTTATAAAATATCTATTTTTGAAGGATTACCTGTAATCTATTTCTCAACCTTTAATTGGATGTTGTTCTTATTGGGTTGCAAGAATGTTACCATAAAATAAAAATCTTTTTTAGTGTTTAAATATAATAAATTTTAATTCCGCTTTTGATATTCAGTAATAGTAATATAATTATTATAAATTGCTAAAAACTTATGTGTTTCTTTTTTTCCTTCATCAACAAAAGGCTAAAAAATATTTTGTTTTGTGAGTTTTTTATTTTATCCAAAAAAAGAATAAAAATAGTTTAAATGATAAACAAATTTCATATCCAGCTTGCTTAACTTTAAAAATCAAAAATTATAATAAAAAGCTTTAAAAACTTTTCTTAAATCAGTCATAATTTACGCTGTAGTCAATAGTTTAATTACAAAAAAAGTTTCGTCGATTTTTTGATTTTAATTTCAAATTCTTGTAAACACTTGAGAGAAAAAAAAATTTTATCCTCTAGGAAATTAGACAAGATTTTATAGGAGTGGCAAAAGTTTGTTTATTGGTTGAAGTTTATGGATGGATAGGACGTTACACAACCCATTGATTTTGATTTCATTTTTTTTTGGCAGGAAGGAATAATAACGTTTTGCTTGAATTAAACAAAATTTTGAGTAAGAAGCATTTGTGGCGCAACTTACAATATTCCACAGGTTTTATTATTCCTTCAATAAAATTAATTTATTTCCTTTTAGCAAAATTCAAATGCTTCAAAAAGTGTTTATAATAATTTTTTTAATGATTTTTTTTTAACAACTTACACCTCCGCTTTAAAAGTTGGAATTGAATTAGATGAGTTTCTTGAAGACATCATAAAATTTAATCAAAGGGTAATTTTAATATCGTAAAATAAATAACTGCAACATTTAATGAAGAGGAGATTCCATTTCCAATTGAAACTTTACTCCATCAAAATCATTATTCGTAGATTTGTATTTGCAATTTTGAGATAAGTCCTTTAAAGATGACAGAATTTACCATAATTTTTAATATTTTCGTGTTTTGTAGTTTAGTTAAAAATAAAGAATTTGCTTTCATAGTTCTAAACTCTTTATACTAAACACACTTTTAAGAGAAAAAAAAATGTGCGAAAGCATTGAAAAAAAACGTCGAAAAATTAAAAGTCATCAATCGACTGACAAACTCCAATCATCAAATCAAAATTGTCAGTAAAAATTCTCGAGTCTTTTGATTTTCTGCATTCTTTTTATTTTAGGCTTTAAAACAGTTGTCACCTGGTAGTCATTTGCTTTTTGGCAGAACAAATATTAGCATTTTTAAAAGTATGCACTATTCGGCAGTCAGACAATCAAAAAAATTGATTCATCATTAATTGTTTCAAAAAAAAAAAAAGTAAAGCAAGCAAGGATGGCATTTTTTTTCCCATGCATTCGCGCGTTGCAAATCATTTTTTCCCGGGCTTTTGTTTCTTCGCTCGTTTTTATTTTTTAATGTCTTTGTCTTTTTTTCTTTTGTGTTTCAAAGATCGATGCTTTCCTCCCATTTTTTTTGCCGTTGATTGAAGCTTTTTTTTCTCTCCATCCTCCTTCCTCCCTCTTTTTTTCCTCCATTCACCGTCCTACTTATTTTTTTAAACAAATTTGTTTTTGTTTCATACATATCTCATTCATTTTTCGTTTAAACCATTTAAAAATAAGATGTTTTTTTTATTATTATTTTTAACGTTTATTTAATTATTTTTTTCGTAAACGTGAAACTTATGTGTTATCCTTTTATATTTCATATTTTTTCTTGCATGTCAAGGACGATGACTGACTACCATTGACATCGGCAAAAAAGACAAGACAAGACGTTCGAGATCTTATTTTTCTTTTTGCATTAAAAAAACCGCACTTTTTTTACTTTTGGCTCTTCCTCTCTCTTTCTTTCCTTTCCTTCGTATTTTTTCTGATCGATGATTGAATGAAATATGAAAAACGGCGCGCCACTATTATGTTTTTTTAAACAATCTTTATTCTTCCCTTCGTGTTTAGCCCTTTTTTGCTTTTTTCTTCGTTTATGGAAAGAATATTCTTTTTGAAAAGTTAGTTAGTTGCTATAAGGGCATCGCCAAATAGTTTGGTTGTTGAACGTCATCCTCGGGAAGTGTTGGGAGAGCCACCCTTTTTTATAGAGGAAAAAAACAAAAAAGCCGCGATCAAATTTCTTGCCGCCGTTCTACTTGCGTTCATTTGTTTTTTCTTTATTGCTGCTGCTCGTGTTGCTTTTTTTCCCTTTGGTGGTCAGATAGAAAAAAGATCTCCTCCCTTCGAGTTTTTTATTTCCATCGTCTGGGAGTTTTTTTATTGCCGCGTCTATGTTTTTGTCTGCAACCAACAACGTTCGACTTTTTTATGTGTTCATATAACCATAGCTATTTACTAACACCCATTATTGCTTGCAAAAAAGCTCGAGGGCAAGAATGGGAAAAAAGAAGCACTAAAAACATATCCCTTTTTTGCCTTGAAACAATAAAAATGCGCGACGATAGGATGATGATAGTTAGTAGGGCCATATGCGAGAAGGAGAAGAAAAAACTTTTTGGCTGGTATTTGGGACTGGCACGGTTTGGTCGATTGCGCTCGTCCTTGTGTTTCCATTGTTGTGTTTACATTTCTTATTGCCGCCACATTAGATAGACGGAAGACTTTAACTTTTCTTTTTTGCGCAAATGTGATTTTCTTTTTTTTTCTAGTAGTTTAAGCCGATTACTTAAACCACCTCTCACTTTTTTTTGTTTAACGCGTTTGAGTCAATTTGTTTTATCCGTGATTATTTTCTTAAATTTTTCGTGCTCACTTCTCTGTTTTATTAACTTTCTCGTTTTTAGGGTTAACCGCGTTCAATGTTTTATGGAGCACGATCTTGTGCACCTCTGGGCGTTGGATTTATAGTGGGTCTGGTGCTATGTTTGATAGTCTCATCATCAACATTATTTCCGTTGCTGACAACTAGTATCGATGGTTATTCATTATGTCGAAATCATGTTAAAAGAAGTGTTCAAAGTTATGTTGATGTATCTGGTCCATGGGAAGTCAAAGTAAAGAAGATGCCAATAATACATGTCAATCCAAATGATGCTGCTGCAGCTGCTGCTTCTGATTCTAAGGTTAGTTTTATTCAAACATTTGCTTCCTTTTATTGCTACGTTTTTGTTTTTGTTGATATGTGTTAGTTTTTAACATAATTGACACTTTTTTGAGGTGTATTGAAAGTTAAGCTTACTGTAGCTTTTATCGTTATTATCATCAAACTTTACCGTTTACATTTTTAGCACCAAGTAATAAGATCTCGTTTTGCTGCAACTGAATTAGGTATACGCGAAAAGCTTATTGTAATTGTTCTTGGTCAATCATCACTTAGCGTTGCTCTCAACTCTTCGATTGGTAAATTTGTTCCACGTATTCATCTGTTTATTGAAGAATCAAGAATAGATATCGATATTTCAACTTTAGCAGAAAATTTATCACCATATCGTCCAAATGGTCAACATGCTCATGTTCACATACTTAACGCCATTTTCAATAAGCAAGTTGCTTCATTCTTTTGTTTATTTTTTCATTTCATTGATTTTTTAGTCGTTGTTCGAAAGCTATGATTGGTTCTTGTTTGTTCCTGATACAACTTATGTTAACCCTTTTCGATAATGGAATTTGTGAATCATCACATTTTTATGAACCTCGAGCATATGGTATTTCACAAGGAGCTGAAAGATGTTCATTTGCTGCTGGTATTTTACTTTCAAGTCCTGTTGTTCGTTCATTGGTTCAGTAAGTTGCTCTTTATTCCTTTTTGTTCTTCATTTTCCATACGTTTTTTAGGCAAAGACATGTTTGCACTTCCATTGTTGCAAAATCTGATGAGAAAGCCTTTGAAACATGTATTCATCGAGCCACCAATGTTACCTGTTCTCAAGTATGATATTATCTTCAATTTCTGTTTATATTGGTGAACTTTTTTAGGATGAAGCTTTTCAATGGTGGAGAACAGATGATCCACGCCGACGAAGGTCTTGCAATTCATGAACGACTCAAGTGGTTTTCTTCTGCACATGGGTTCAATTCTTCGATGACTGTATCAAAGCTTCTCTCTGATGCTGATGTTTCTGCACTTCATGATCATTTTTTGGAAGTTGAAAGAGATCGACTAGCTTTCGAAATTCAAACAAACTCTCAATCAACTGGAGAAAGTTACTAAAACGATTCCACAAGCTCCAACATGGCCTGAAGCTTTGCCATCTGTTTCAAAACCACTAAATCGATATCAAGTTAGTTTTTTTTGTTTTACTTTATGCTCTATCTCACCACCATGTTATAGGTTCCATTATGGGAATACTTTACTGAAACAGAAATATTCAAAAGTGAAAACCATCAAAATGTTCGTCCTTTAGTTGGAAATGATGCTTTAGATGTTCGTGAAGTAGTAGCTGCTGGTCGAAAGCTTCTTGAAGTTGAAGATTCTGGTTTAGAATTTGTTAGACTTCGAAATGGATATCGTCTTTTCAATGCTATGAGAGGAATGGAATACATTGTTGATCTTGAATACACTGAAGAAGGAGCTGATTCCATCATTACTAAACGAGTGAGACTTTGTCGACCAATACATCATACTCAATTGGTTCCTAATGTAAGTTGTTTTCATAGATGTTAAAGAAGTTAACGATCAACTTTTAGGTTCCATACGTTAAAGAAGACACTGACATCACATTAGTTATTCCTGTTGGCTCACCTGAAGATGTGATTCCTGCTCGTTCGCTTCTTGTTCGACACCTTCGACTAGGCAAAAATTCTTTGTCACAAATTGATAGCAGAGAACAAGATGGTTATTGCTGTGAAAGGAATCAGTGCTTTGAATGTTCGACAACTTAGTAATGATCTTATTGAACTCAAGAAACGTTGTACTTCGATGCAAACTGAAACAGCCTATTGTTACTAAAGCCAACTGTGGATTCGATGGTACAAGTAGCTGCTATGGATGAAGCTATTGATCATTATGGTCCTCAAACTGTTTATGTGCTGTTGTCATCTTATGCTGATTATCAACGAGAATTTTTGGATCGAATTCGGATAAACTCAATCCGTCACTTTCAAGTATGGTTTTTTCTTTCTTTGATTAAAGTAATGTTGGGTTTTCAGGTTTTTATTCCTATTCCATTTGCTGAATATTCACCCAAGATACTTGAAGCTGATCAAACTCTAACATCTCAATCAATGAATCCATCGGCTGAACGACAATCTCCAGAAACTTTGGGTGAACGAATTCAACGATTAAACAAAGAATCTCCTCCATCAACTGATTTTACTCGACCTATCATCGTTCATAAAAACAATGGCATATTTGATACTAATGATTTTTCGACGATTGCTATGTATGGTGCTGATTATGTCAACATGCGACAACGGCTGCTTAAAAAGCTTACTGATGGTGAACGAGTTCTTGATATATCTTCTATATTTATGGGCCAATCTGATATTCATGTTCTTCGAGCTATTGAACCATCTCTCAAACTTCGTTATCATCTTAGAACTTGCTCTTCGATGCTAACAAACATGGATCTCTCTCGATGCTCATTGACTCAAAAGCAGACAATCGGAAGCAAAGCTCAATTAGCTAATATCGTCTTTAATGATCTTGAAGATTTATCTGTATTTCAAAAATAACTTTTTATTGTCTTTAATTTATTCACATTCCTTTCATTGTTTTCTTTCATTTTACTTTGTCGCCATTTTTTTGCAATTCTTTCATGTTTTTAAGCGGGTTTCGTTTTCTTTTGTGATCTCGCAAGATTTACCTGTGCTTTTATTTTTTACTTTGTTTGTGTTTCTTTTGTACTAAATTTGCTGTATGTATGTAATAAATTATCTTAACACTTTACTTCAAAAGTGTGTTGTGTTAGTGCATTATCGGATTGTTTTTTTCCGCATAGTATCGATTGATAAAAGCATTAACAATGAAACTCATTTTTAATTTTATAGCAATATGAAAGAAGACACCTGTGACTCAGTATCGTCGAGCACTTCATCGTCACCCATTTATGTTTAATTTTCAGAATGACTTTTTTCTTTGTTGTTTCCACTTTATTATTTGGATTATTTTCAACTTATTCTTTAAAATTTTTAACAAAAAATACGAACTATGGAGAATTTTTCCAGGCATTTGTGTATATTTTTGTTGTAAATTATTTAAAACAACAATGGTTAACATTTTTCCTTCCGATTTTTTTGATCCTTCGACTCGTGTGAGTACTTATAAAGTTAACTTTTCATATTTTATAGTTTTTAAATTTTAACGTTTTTGCAGGAGATGTTTAAACTTTCACTACATTCTTATAATTATCTAGTAATAGGCTTTGTTACAACCCTATATTTTTGAAGATATTTGTATGGAGATGTGTTTTCATGTTGGTTATGGATGTGCCATCTGCTGTTCTTTGGATACTTTTTTTATTCCCCTCTTTTATTCTACAGCAGAATTTAATTTTGAAAATCTAAACTGCTTATTAGAAACTATTTTACAGAATATTTACTGGGTTTTGTTGGCTATATTTTCAGATATAACGATTCCACGTTCACAAGATCTTAATATGCTATTTTGTTCCTTACTTTTATGTTCGACAAAAGATATTGTTCTTGCGTAAGTAACAAAAGTCGTTAAATATAAAATATTAAACTTTTTTTCCAGCATATTGCAAGAGGGTTTTAACTTAACTTCATTGAATTTATTATGGATTAAATTTGGATATACGATAATGATTGGTGTTATGGTATTCAACTGTCATTTATCGTACAAACCACTCATGAAAAAGGAAAAGCTAGATTGATAGTCGCTATTCACCTGGCAACAAATAATAAATGAATGAATTAAGATTCTTAATAATTCTATTAATACTCTCGAAAAATTACCTACTCCATATTGTCTTTAATTTATTCACATTTCTTTCATTGTTTTCTTACAATTTGCTTTGGTCACCATTTTTTAATTATTTTGACATGTTTCAATGCGGGTTTCGTCTCGCGAGTTTACATGCTTTTATTTTTTACTTTGTTTGTATTACTTTTGTACTAAATTTGTTATATGTTTGTACGTAATAAATTATTTTTACGCTTTTCATAAACGCAAAATGTGTTGTGTTAGTACATTATCGGATTGTTTTTTCCCGCATAGTATCGAAAGATAAAAGCATTAGCAATGAAACTCATTTGGAAATATTTTAGCAATATGAAAGAAGACATCTGTGACTCAGTATCGTCGAGCACTTCATCGTCACCCATTCCAAGAAAAACTGAAGATGAAGAAATGATAAAGAAAGCCAAGCGAGCACTTCTTGCTGTAGCTCATCGACATAATAATCCAAATGGAACAACGACAACAACTCAAAATACAAAGTAAGGATTTTCTTATTTTGATTGATTTAACTGAACCCACGTTTTTTAGACGACGTCCGCCATCTTCCATCGTGAACACTCAATTCCTGGCTCGCCTTCTCAATGAACGTCCTCCAAACAATGGAAGAATATCAAAGCTTCGACACAAAAAATCTTCCAAATCAACAACGACCAAAAAGAAATAACATTTTTATTTTATCAAAAAAGTTTTTACATACGTATTCGTTTTCGTTTCTTTGTTAAATGATGTAATAAATTGCTCAAACCCAAACTTTTTTATTGCTTGAATCCTTTTGGTTTACTGCTTGCTTCCGAGAAGATTCAAGATTATCTTCAACCATTGCTAAACATTTTCAGTATTTTTAAGCTATGGGCTTCTTTAGTAAATTTTAACAAAGAAGTTTCAAACCCATGATAGTCGACATGCGTTTTATGTTACTCCAATTAACATTTTATCATTGCGCAACTACCCACTATCTCTTTGTTTTATCTAATGATAGCTCTGCTTCTCCGATTTTTGAGTTGTTGCAGCTTTGAATATCTCAACTCAATCTTCTTCCTCCTTATTAGTTCCAGCAACATATGTAAGGGATAAAACACACAATTTAATAAACATTTATTAACAACAAAAATATCAATACATAGAAAACTTTGTATTTGGCAAATTTTGGCT
The DNA here is from genome assembly GCA_028622995.1 of Panagrolaimus kolymaensis. NCBI lineage: Eukaryota > Metazoa > Nematoda > Chromadorea > Rhabditida > Panagrolaimidae > Panagrolaimus > Panagrolaimus kolymaensis. Next base: position 16,792 of record JAJQJQ010000361.1, on the reverse strand, counting down.
TTTTATTCTAAAAATGTGTGCTTATCAAGTAAGAATTATGGAATCTTGTCAACCATATCAAAATGCAACAATCGCTTTTTATAAAACGATAAAAGCAGCCTAAACTTTTGAAGAGAAATAAAAAATATTTAAGAATTTTGCTAAAAAATTTACTATGTTTCCACATTTATGGGTTTTTAAAAATATGTAAAAAACAATAAACTTAGCAAAAACATTACTAAAAAATCTTTTAGATTATGTTCTCCACCTTTTACAACTGAAAATTCTTTGTGAAATAAAAAAGTTAAAGAAATTCAAAAAATTCTTTATTTTAAATGTTTCAAACATTTATTTTACGATGACACTAATCTTTTTTATCATTTTGGAAAAGTATTTTTTAAAAATTATTTTTTGGGAAACTATTCAGTGAAATTAAGTCGTCTTCAAATTCCTCCGGTTCGATCCGCAATAATTACAAATTTTTTGTATTATTTAATTGGCTTTTTTTTAATAAAAGTTTGGAAGAATAAACACAAAAAATGTTGTAAGGAAGGAGAAATTCCATTTTTAACTAAACTAACATATCTTTTTTTTTTGGTAGATAAAATTTACAGATTTCCTATGACATTTTCAGATTGGTCATCTTTTATTTTTATATTCTTAAATGTTATAGACAAAAAAGACAAGCTGACGACTTGTTCCAAAAAAAAATATTGGCACCAACAATAAACAACTATGTCAGAGATTTTTCTCTTGTTTTTTCCTCAAAAAAAAATAACCAACTTTTCTTCTTTTTCTTTTTCTTATTTCCTTACAATTATTTCGTCGTATATTATTTGCATTGTCGCGCATTGCATTCAACTCATTCGTTCTTCCCAAAAAAAGAATTCTATGTTGGTCCAAAAAAAATGTAACTACGACACGGACAAACACGTGAGGAAACGAAAAATAACTAAATAAACATAGTGTGGCTGTTTTTCTGCTGCTATTTTTTTTCTTTTCTTTCTGTGTCGCTGTTGCTGACATTATTGTGGGTTTCGTTGTTGCTAAGGTGGAAAAAAGGAAAAAACTAACGAAAACTAAGAATTGTGTGGTGCTGCGCTGAATGAAATATGTACAAACAAGAAATGACTTATTTTATTTCATGTGCACCATCATTCGGGTAGAGAAAGTTAGTAGGTGTTATTATTTTTATTTCTATTATTATTATTTAAAAACATAGCTGCTGCTGCTGTAAAACCAAGATAAAAAAAAACAATTATTGCTATTTTTAATTTAATTTGAAAGGCCTTTTTTATTTTTATATTTGCTTCAAAAAAGAGTTTTCTCTCTCTATTATGTTTTTATTTTCCAAATCAAATGGAAATAAATCATCTGCATTTTCATCATCATCCTCATCAACATCGTCTGCTACTAGCTCTAATCAGCAGCAACAACAGCAACAAATATTATCGCCTTTTGGTCAGCCATGTGCCATAATTCCATCGACTAATGGCAACGGTAAAATTTCCAAAAACCCTAAAACACTTTTTTATTTATATATTCAAAAAGTTTTTTTAGTTCATCGAGCAAGTGGCGGAGTAGTTCCCCCAGCTTTATTGGAAGAAAAAAGAGTTCCAAAATTTTATAAAGATTGTTTAACCATTTGTGGAGCAAATAATTCCTCTCAACTTCCAAATACTGGACTTGTATATAATTTAATGATAGCATCTCAGCTACCAAGGGATGATTTATCTGATATTTGGACAATGGTGAATCGAACCATTCCCGGACAATTAACTAGAGCTGAATTTTATTCTTGTTTAGCTTTAATTGCTTTAGCTCAGGTAAAAAAAATAATTTCATTCTGAATATTCTGAATATAATTTTTTGTTTGTTTGCAGAAAGGTGAAAATATTTCTGCTCTTTGCAATGTTACAACTTTGCCTATTCCGCATTTACAAACATTTACTGAAGGAAATAATGGCAGCATTGGCGGCGGTGGAAGTGGAAAGGGTAATAATGGAAAGATATCATCTTCCGTGCCTCAAAAGAATAATTATTCGAATTCTAAAGGAGCAGCAGTTATTGAAACATCTGATTTAAATATGAAAACTAAAACTTCTTCAATTCAAAGCAGTAAAAAAGATTTGAGAGATAATATAAATTTTGATTTTGGTGGAAATGGAAGAAAGCCAAATAATAATAAATTTATTCCAACTAATTTAATTAATAATTCAAGTGAGTTTTTTTTTGAATCAAAAGAATATATGTTTTTTGAATATTAAATTTTCTAAAAGCTTTTTTTTTAGATGGAGCAACAACAACGTCTGAGAGAAAAAATGATGAAACAACTTTAGTGGATTTAATAGATTTTTATAGTCCTGATTCAACGACTTCTCAAGCCCCTGAAAATCGGAAAAGAGAATCGATAAGTTATGATTTATTGAATTTGGATTTATCTTTGCCGTCAGGAAATTCATCATCTGAGACAGGTACATATAATTTTTTTCTCTTGAATTTTTGATTGATAATCGTGACCAATTTTCAGGTTCCAAATTAACTCCCCAAGAATTTGATCCATATTCGATGCTTCGAGAAGGTCCACTTGAAGATGATTATCTCAATGCTTGGCAACAAATAATAAATGAAGGAATTAAAATTCTTAATAATTCTATTTCCATTCTTCAAAAATCTCGTCCATCCCTCATTGAAGAAATAATACAAAATGAAATGGGCCTAAAATTTATTCAATCTAATTGTGCAATAGCCGAAGTAATTAATCGGGTAGCTTTATCATTATTTAAATATCGAAGAGAAAATCAAAAAGATTTAATTGAAAATGCAAAAAATTCGTTAATTTTATGGAAAAAATTTATAAAATCAAATCCAAATATTTCCAAAGCACTTGAAAAAAATTATTCCAATGCGTCGTCGGAACAACAAAGTGATTCCTCTTCGACGACGTATTTAAGTTTTAATAGAATGGCAGGATTTTCATCATCTTCAAATTATTTAAAAGAACAAATGTTTTGTGGAATTTGTGTTCATAATATTTCATTTGATGATCCAAACTTTATTGAATTTGGTGATCGCCACTATCATAGCCCATGTGCAAATTTTTGGTCTAATTTAATTGATGTTGGGCTACCGAGGCTTGAGAAACTTTAACCAACGAAATTTTTTCATTTTATTTACCGACGCCAAGATTCGAATTTTGATAAAAATCCTTTAAACAAATTAATTTCTCTCACTTTTTACTCATTCATTCTAAGTCAAATATTTTTCACAGAAACGAAAATATTGTTTTTGTTTTTCTTTTGTTGTGTTTTTATTTTTGCGGGTTTTTCATTATTTTTTTTGCTTCAAATTTTCAAATTTTGGAAAAATTTATTATAAATGGTTGTGAATCGAAAAATATATATTATATTTATTTTAAAGTAAAAGAGAAAAATAAAATACATTTTAAAATAAATTAACAAAAACTTTCTAAAAAAAGTCTCAAATTCCGCATATTTTACAAGTTTTTGGGCAATTTGAAATCAAGGTTTCATTTTTAATGCAAAATTCTGTGGGATAATTTTTACAATCAGATTTATCCTCGCATAAATTATTTCCACACATTTTACACGACCACCTTTATAAAAGGTCATTAAATTTGTTTGTCAAAGAAAAAATGGAAACAAAGGGATAAATATAGACGGATGACGAGTGGGACCTTCTTTTTCTTTTTTCTTTTTTGAACGTTTCCGTTCCGGTAAGATGGGATTAAACATAACATTTTAGAGAAAAAAAGATACCTTTCTTTTAAACAAATAAAAATAAAAATTTTTACAATTTTTTCCGTTTTTGTGGTTCACTCTCCTTTGAATTTTCTAATTCTTAAATTTTAATTATCACTGAGATTTTATTCTGATTTTATTTTATCAAATCAAATCAAAATATAAAAATGTTGAGTTCAAGAAAATTTTTATTCATTGTTGTATGTTTTATTGTTGCATGCGTTTATGGAATTCATGCTCAACCATTTTCATTATTTGGAAGTTTTCCGGCGAAAGATACGAAAAGTTTTTTTTATGTAAGTTCTAATTCTAAATTTTTCTCGCTTGCTTTTTTCTTATTTTTTTTTCTTTCAGGAAAATATGCAAAAAAGAGGTGGTGATTTTTGTGGATGTAACATGGGATGCTTTTATCGCGCAGCTCGTGAATGTGCAGCATGTTGTACACTACTTTTTTAAAGAAATAAAAATAATTTATTTATTTTTAACACATGTCGATGAAAAAAGAATACACAGAAATAAAGTTTTAAAAAATATGATCAGATTTCTCTCACACAATTATTTGTTATATAAAATAATTTCGATATTATCTGTAATTAATTTTTTTTGTTTTTAATTTATTAAATTTTAAAGTTATCAATAAAAAAAATAATTATCCTTTCTAGTAAAACATGTTGTCATTTATTTTTTCCGTGTCATTTTACTTTTTCATTCACAAAATTTCATTGACACGAAAAAATGAAATTTGCATGAAACTTTTTTCGAGCCTTCAAAATCAAATAAAAACAAGAAAATGTTATAATTTCCTTCATTTTTAATTTTATATTATTGGATCTAAATGAGTGCGGTTTTCTTTTGATGAAGCATTAGGGACTTAATATCTAGACAAGGATCCTTTGAATTATTATCTCGGGAAGGAACCAATTAAATAATATCAGGAAAAGAATCCATGGAGCTAATAACAAGGGAAGGATTCAAGAACCAAAATAAAGTGAAGGATCCGTTAGCCGAAAACAGAGGATAGGATCCAGAGATAGCATAGAATCGAGAAAAGGCACAAGATCCAAATTTTAGATAGTATTCAGAAAATGGATATGATACAGTAAGTAAGAGCTATGCTATTTTATTTTTATTTTCTCGGCCGGCCGAAGGCCGGCGTAGCTTCTAGTTACAAATTAATAAAAGTTAATTTAAAAAAATTTAATTTGTGAAACAAAAATTTATATAAAAATATTTTCGAAAATGCAAAAACAAAAAATTAAGGTCGAGTCTTAAAAAATTCCACACACTTTTCTAAACTATATTCAGTGCTTAACATTTGTAATAAATCATTAGTTTTATGTTTTGGATTTATTCCTTGAAGCTTAAAACTATCCACATATAAATCGGTGATGACACCCAAAACCCTATCGAATTGGGTCTTTTTTGTGGAGACTTCATTTACGAGATCATCATGCTTTCGTAAAATTGCCATTAAATCTGCGGAAAGGAAAGATATGTCTTCGAATGATGATTGCAATTCCTAAAAAAAATTTTTAGGGAATTAGTTTTTTTGTTTTCTTGAAACTTGTTTGCTTACTTTTAAACCTTTCGCAAATTCAGCTTGACGAATTAAACTTGCAAAATATTCCATTTTTGGATGAATTAATTTTAATGTATGCTCAACGCTTTCATTATTTATATCTAAAAAAGATATATATCAAAATTAATATTAATAATATATTTTAATTATTCATTTTTTATGCGTTTAAAAAAGTTTTTTGGCTGGCGTAAATAAAAAGAATGGCGGGAGGAAAAATGGAAAAAGTGTCTTACCAAGAGACATGTGAACCCGAATTTTTCTAGCGGTTGTTATTCGACTAACCACATCTCTCATAATTACAATCGTAGAAACGCTATCACTTTTATAAATTGCACTGTCTTCTCTGCAAAAAATATAACATAAATAAATTTACACTAAAAAAATTTAAATAAAATAAATACCTATAATTTGCATGTAAAATAGTTCCACCATTTTCAGTGGATTTTAGCATAAAAGTTATTTGTTCTCCAGTTGGTGGACGTTCAGGTATTTGAGATACACAAAATGTTAACCATTCATGAGCTTCACCAACACTAAATTTCCCGGTTACTGTCAAAGTATTCAATGGTCGACTGGCATCAAAATCATGAACTCTTTCATGCAAAGCCAAAGGTTTTATTGGATAAGTTCGCATCTAAAATTTAAATACATAATTTTGAAGAAAGTTGTTTATAGTTTTATTCATTTAAAATTTATTTTAAGATGGATGCTTTTTCTTTTTTGGGTTTTGAGAAAAATGTTTTTTTGGTTTTCGCAAATAAATAAATAAATAAAAAAAATTAAAAGCCGCTTAATTTTCTCAAATTTCAAATGTTGGAAATCAAAAGAAATTTTAGCACGTAAATTTATTTTCATTAACCAAAAATAAAAAAGGCTATGTACAAAAAAGCAAAAAATAGTTTCAAGACTCAAATAAAAGATTACAAACTTTAACTTTTTTTTTTATGTTTTAAAAAGGTCAATTTCAAAATTTGACCTAAAACAACGACGACCACTCTTTCCTTCCTGAAAAGTTAGTTAGTTGTCTGTAGCGGCCCACTAAAAACTTTTTATTTATCAGGTTGCGCCTCTTAGTTTTTTTTTGCTACTGTCTCTTTCTTCTCTTATCCTTAGCTAGTTTACTTTACTTTCATCTTTGTTTCTATTACAAAAGACAAAAGAAGAAATTAACTAACTAACCAAATAACGTCATTTTTCCTTTGTATTGCAATGGTATCACATTTGCAAATTTCTTAAGAGGAGTCTGTTATTTTTTTCTTTTTTCTTAAATCCATCTTTAAAGTTAGAATGAAAAACAATGATACAACAAGAGAGAGATGCCCTTCTTCTTATTTTTTGTGACGTTTCCGGTGGGATTGGATTCAACAAAAAATTAGACTCAAATAAAAGTAACTTTTTTAAAACGAAACAAAACAAAAAAACTTAACTTTTTTGATTTGTACCTTTTTACTTTATTTTTGCGACACTACTTTTAAGTGGCTCGCTCTCCCTTGAATTTAAATACTTAAATTTTAATTATCACTGAGATTTTTATTCTGATTTTATTTTATCAAATCAAATCAAAATATAAAAATGTTGAGTTCAAGAAAATTTTTATTCATTGTTGTATGTTTTATTGTTGCATGCGTTTATGGAATTCATGCTCAACCATTTTCATTATTTGGAAGTTTTCCGGCGAAAGATACGAAAAGTTTTTTTTATGTAAGTTCTAATTCTAAATTTTTCTCGCTTGCTTTTTTCTTATTTTTTATTTTACAGGAAAATATGCAAAAAAGAGGTGGTGACTTTTGTGGATGTAATTTGGGATGCTTTTATCGCTCCGCGGGCCAATGTGCAGCATGTTGTTCATTTGGGCTTTAAAAAGCAAGAATCCAGCAAACAAGCAAGCAACAATAATTTAACATCTTTAAATACAACAACAACAACAAGCAGCAATAATTATAATAATGTCGTTCTTAATTAAAAATTTGATGTGATCAGATTTCTTTCTCAGTTTTATCGTATATATCGTTTTATTTTATTTTTGTTGTTGGTTAATAATTTTTAAAATTATTTAACAATAAAAAATAATATTTTGTTAAATTTTATTATTTTTTTTAATTCACAAACACAAAGATTTGCATAACAAATTTTTTTTCCACTCGCGAGATCCACCCAAAATTCTTAGGCGAAGATAATTCAAAATCAATCAAAAGAGATGTTCACAAAATCTTGCAATACAAAAGGGTCGAGCAAATTCAGATCGAAGAGGATTTTTAAAATTAAATTGTGAGAATAAGCATGTATTCCATTCACCTTCAGCAACAATAAGAATATTATCTTCAGCACATTTTAACGTGACTCCAGACGGCTAAAAAAAAAGAAGATTCTAATTTCTAGAAAAAAAACCTAACAAAAAAAAGCTACTAACATCTGGAGTTGGAGGAGCAGAACTAAAAAATATTCCACCATGAGAAAATGCACCCGAAATAATATTTGGAATATATGCAGCTTGATTACCATGGAAAAATAATAAACATAAGGTTAAAGAGACTACCAAAATTAAACTAACACCACTCATTTTTCTTATTTATTTTTATTTTTTGGAGATTTATTTTTTTCTTGGAAGAATAAACTAAAGAAAAATAAAGAAAAAGATTCCAACTTTTATAAGCGAGCGTGAAAATATTTATTTTCCATTAAATATTTATTCTCAACCTTCGGCAAGCAATGAATAGATAGAAAGAATAGAGTTTCTAATAATTCTGAATAAAACAAAATAATAATAAATAAATGCGTCAGACGCGTATAAATAAATAAATAAACACTTATCAAAAAAAGGCTATTATAATAAGAAAAGAGAAAAACCAGTGCCAAGAGACTCAATAATAAAAAAAGCACTGCTGTGAAGCGAAGAGCGAAAACTAAATAATGGAATTTAATGGAAGCAAAAACTTAAAACTTTGAAGTGAAAATTTAATAATAATTTTCTTGAAAGTTTCAGATAGTCACAAAATTGTTAAAATATTTATTTTTCCAATCAACGATTTGACAAAACAAAATCCCTCCAATTTTTGAAAATGAAAAGACTCTTCATTTAAATTATTTATGCTAATTTTAAAATCACTGCGACTCATTTTATTTTCGATATAAATTTGTGTTTTCTGGCGAGGATTTTTTTTGCCAATTATTTTCTTTTTTTTTACGGTAGAAATATATGATATCATTTTTGTTTGTTATGTATGTGGTGTGCTTATGATCATTCTTTATGCTTTGCTATTTATAAATTCATTCAAGGGTTTAGCCTCAACGTATTTTACTGTCTTCTAAAAACCAAGAAAAAAGGAGGAAGCAAACCTTAAAATTTCCAAACTTAGAATTTTTATCCCACATTTTTTTTTATTTGTTTCTATTTTTACTTTTTTTCTTTCATTCCAAAAAAAAGAAAAGTTTTTTTGTTTCTAAAAATAGAATTGTTCTCGAACTAACTAACCTGACACATTTTAGGACGAATATCGGGAACTATGTAAGCTCGTAAAGTTCCTCCACGGCCTTCAATGCTTCGGATTCTCATTTCAATTCGAGTTGTATCAGCTTGACATCGATAAGTTGCAAGCAACTTATTACCCGACTAAAAAAAACAGAAGGTTCAAATTACAAACAAAAGAAGAAGAAAAAAGTTAGTAGCTGCCGACCGACGACAATGGAAACTTACTCCATCTTGTGGGGGCTTTGTAAATGAAACGACCGCTGTGCTTCTTGCAATATCCATGAGTTCTACGTCCGCGTCGCACTAAAAAAATATGTTATATGGTTTTTGAAACTTTGAGTTTATTTTTTTAGATAAGTAAGTAGCTTACTTGAAGAACAATATATTCAATTGGAATAACAAGTTCAATGGCAAGCAAATAACAACTCGTTTCTTTATCCAAAACAAATCTATCATTAATCGAAAATGGAGGCACAGTTGTTAGAGAATCGGGGTTGCCATGGGTGGCGTCTTCATATCTTTCTCGTTCTTCTCGAACTTTGAGTTCGAGTTCTTCAAGCTCGCCTCTGAAAAAAAATTTGATTTCGGTAGAAAAAAAACATTTGTGAAACACAAAAAATTTGCTGCTTTGTAAAATGAAACTCGATAAAATTTGCATAATTTGACGAAAATTCGCCTTTTTTAAAATACCTTTTACAAGTTTAATTTATATTTTTAATTTTCGTATAGCAAAAATTTCTCCAAACATCCAAGAATTTGATTTAAAAATGTTTATTTAAAAATTAAATTTTATATTTTTATCAAATCTGGCTGCTCTTACTAAATCTAATTTTTATAATTACACACTTACTTTAATTGCTGAACTTTAATTTCCATTTGTTGAGTATTGGTGGATTCAATATTCTCAGGCAAAGGTTCCGTTGTCAAAGCAAAAACCCATCCAGTGTAAGTACAAACAATAATTTCATCAATTTTTTCATTATTTATTCGGCCACAATCTAATCCCGTAATACTTTCATCACATTGCTATAAATCTAAAACAATATTTCGTTTTTAGTTTGATTTTTATTAGTTTCAAAAAATAAAAAGAAAAATATTATGTTTTAAATAAAAATTGTGTTTATTGTTTCATTCTTTTTTAACGATAATCCAGAACGCAAAAAAAAAATTTTTTTTTTGAGGGAAAAAACAAACATACATAAACTTGTCGAAATTGAACTTCATCATTATCATCAACGCTATAAATTTCAACTAATCCATCATCTTTTCCAATCAAAACATCTGAGACTCCAGTATCAGTAATTTTATGGCAATAAATTACTGTAATTCCGCCTGAACTTTTTGTGGGTATTTCCCAATTAACAATGCCTCCATCAGTTCGAAGATCGACAAGACCAAGTCGGCCACTTTTAGTTCCAAATAAAACTTTTTGTTTATTATATCCTCCATCATTCATAAATAAATGCAAAGTTAATGGAACATCACTTAAATAAACTTCATAAATAAGTTTACCATTTTCTAATACTTTATGGTTTTATCATCGCATGCTATAACTGGGGTGATTCCTCGACCAACCCAGCCTCCTTCAGTAACAGGTAAACATAAAATGCTGTTGATTCGTTCGGAAGAGATATAACACTAAAAAAAAGGAAAATTAATTTACAAAAATAGGTTTTTATTATTTAAAAAGAGCACACGAGTGTCAAAAAATTTCAAGCAGAGATATCATGATCTTCTTAGGCAAAAAACAAAAAATTATTAATATTTTTCTAAGGTTAAAAGAAAGTAAGTTTTCGTATCGAATTCATAAATAAATAGGATTTTCGTGCTCGAATCATCAAAAATTCTTTTCGTCCCGAGAACCAAAAAATCTTATTTTTTTTTAACGCTTTCTGTTTCAATTTTAAGAATGCGTTTTTTTAAATAATTTCTTACACTACGTTCAATACAATCATGAAAATGATAAAACACTGCTCTTCCACACAGAAACATATCCACTCCATATATATACATAGCATTAATGGGATCCGTCATATTACTATCAAAAGATAAAAATTGTTTGCCTTTTTTGCTATAACCTTTTATAATTCCTGCAGAAGCAACAAAAGATTTATCCAAAATTGTATTTAATGCTCCACCAAGGCATATTTGGGTTATTGGTGGACCTGCAGGTGTTTTGTATACAATCTAAAAAATACAATATAAATAATGAAAGAGGGTTAAAAATAATATTTTTGTTTTAACAACAAAAACAACCAACATTTGTGTCACCATTGCGTCGATCAATGCATAATAAAATACCATTATGACCGCCTACGACAATCTAAAAAATAAAATAAATGTAAACATGGGATATTATTTATTTTTTTTGAAATTTTTTTATTATGGAAAAAAACATAAAATAAAAAAAACAAGACTCTTTATATATATTATTTTTATTTTTATATTTTTATTTTACCTTATCACCATCCTTGATTGCTGGTTTCTTTGATTTTTTGGATGTGTCTCTTTCAGGTTGATCATCGCCTCGAATCACTCGTAAACATCCTCGAGACGTGGTTCCAACTTGAGCATAATCAAGACGATAAAATTTTGTGGCATTCATGGTTACTCAAGAACAAACAACAAATATTCTTTTTTTTTTCTTTTCTTTTTTTCATTTTTGCCATTGGCGAAAGAAAAAAAGTTTAGTTTCCATGACAACATTTTTATTTTATTTTATTTTGCAAACATATGTATGCGCGCCATTTAATGGGTTTGAAAATATAAAAAAATAAACTACAAAAAGAAATTCTTTTTTCATTTATTCTTTTAAAAATTTTAATCAGTTTTTCTCTTTATTTTTAATTTTTTTGTGCATAAAAAAATTTTGTTTAAGAAAAAAAAATAAGATACTAGTTATTATTATTCGTGTTCGCGCTTGCTGGTTGCTGGCTGCTGTATTTTTTCTTTTTTTTTTGTGTTTATATTTTTTTTTTTGAACATCAAACATCAAAAAGGCGACAACATTTTTTTTTCTCTCTTCAATTTGTTTTGTACCTCAGAAGAAGAAAAAAAGAAGAGAAGAAAAAAAATGACTACTTCCGTCTATCTTTTTATTTCTTTCGCTGCTGCTGGCGCTGGTGCTATTTTCTTCTCTCTTTTTTTGATCTATGATGGAAAATGGAAAATGAGTGCTTGTGTATTTTTTTTTATTTTTGTTCGATGGACGAAGACGAAAAACGATTGACGATTTCTTTTTTTTTTGCAGCAGAAAAAGAAAAAACCCTCAGCAACTTTTTTTTCTTTTCTTTCCCAGTCGCCTAGTTAACTAACTAACTGGCTGGTCGGGTGTGTTTATTGATGATATACATACTTTTTATTTTTTATTTTTTTACACTGATCAAAAATCATCAAAAAAAATAAAATAAAGTTTTCTCATTATTTTTTTATTTCACTTCTTTATTTTTTTATTTTCTCAGAGTTTTTATTTTTCATTTTCTCTCTTTTTTGGTTACGCTCCGGCTTTTTGATATACATATATACTTTCTAATTTTCCTTGTTAGTATGTTCTCATATTTTTTATTTTTTATTAACACCACGCGACATCATTGTCTGAGAAAACATAGAAGAAAAAAGTAACAAGTTTTTTTTATTGCTTTTTAATTTTATTTTATTTTCTTGGATCTCTTTTTTCCATGTTTTTTAAATTTTTTATCAGAAAAACCAAAAAAATATTCTTTCAACGAAGGCGATCATGCGATCAATGAGAGATGCAAGCAACATCAGCAACAATAATTTTTGATCATCAGCCGTGTATCTTTTTCTTTGTTTCGTTGAAAAAATAAACCGTCAACGTTCAGGCGTGGCAGCAGCAGCAGCGACGTGAAATAGAAGAAGAAAAAAGAGCTCAAAGCTCGAACGAAAGAACAAGAAAAAAAAGAAGTGAGAAAGGTGGAAGGAAAAAAGGACCCATTTTTTTCCCATTCATTCTTCTATTTCCTTTTTGTTTTCTTTCTAACAAGCAAAAACCAACCAGCCGCCAGCTGTCAATTGTTGTCTTGCTTGCTATTTGCTGCTGCATTTTTCGCAGCACGAAACAAGAAAAAAAGTTGCATCAGAAAATTTTTCTTGAAAAATTCACAAAAAAAAGTTATTCTCCCGCCATCGTCCATAATTTGACTGATCTTTCTGTGTCTTTTTTTAAGAATCATTTTTTGTCACCATATTTTATTTCTTCTCATAATTATTGCGCAATTATTTATTTAAAGGTTTTTATTTGATAAATTACTAACTACTTTTTAACGTTTTATTAGCCCAGCAAAAAACCTTTTTTCTTTTCATTTTTTTTTAATGCCCACCATTATCGTCGAGGTTGAAAGAGTAACAAACAACAAAGTACGTGACATTTTTTACTAATGGCCATAAATTTTTTTCTTTTCTTCTTTAATTTTTATTTTTGTTCACCAAAAACCACTTTTTTCGAGGCAAAAGAAAAAAAAGAAGGAAGACGACGTTTTTGTTTTAATCATTTCTTTTTCTTCTTTCTTTTTTATTTCTGATCACCAAACATTTAAAATCGATTTATGTTTATTGCTGTCTTTCTTCATTTTTTTCATTTTTTTGATTTTTTATTTGAATTTTTTTTTTCAAGCGATTTCATTTCAAATTTTTTTTAAAAATGCATCGGCGGCGTTGATTTCAGTCAGTCGACTCGATGATGTTGTCAAATGAATGACCGACCCTCTTTCTTTCTTTTATTTATGTGGCTTCCATTTTTTAAACCGCTGTTTTTTTTTTCTAAATTTTCTGGAAAAACAAAAAAAAAAGCAAAATAAGTATGTCATTGCTTTGCTTATTTTTTTTCTTCTTCCATAAAATTATTTTTTTATTGTTGTTTTTTTTTGTTTGAAGAAACAAAAAATACATACATTCTTTTTTTTGATTATACTTATTTTGATTTTTTCGATTTTTTTGTTGGTGTCAATGAAAAAATAATAATGTGAAATATAATGTTTTTGATTTTTCATCATTTAATAATAACAAATAATTGTAAATTTAAAAAAATAAAAATAAAATAACGGGCGTCGTCAGTCAAAAACAGGTTATTATTATTATTTTTTAAATTTTATTTCAAAAAAAAAAAATGGACGCTAGATAAAATATTATTGAAATGGAAAAAATCTGATAGGCAGGGAGAGTTAAGTTCCAGTTCAGTTCACATTGCACCTGAGACCTATCGATGGCCTTCGATAGTTGAAATTTTTTTTTGTCGTCGCGTGATTTTTATTTATATTTTTGTGTTTCGAGGCGATTTAAAGATTTTTATGTTTCTTAAAATCTATAATTTTTAAATCCAATATATTATTTTTTTAGACGACCTAATGTAATTATTTTTTTTGGTTCAATAAGATAAGATTACGGCAATAAAAATTAATTAATTATGTCTTCATCAGGTGAAAGCCGAGATAGTGGAAAGTCTAAATTAACTTCATATCCCCGAATTCCTAGAAATGATTTGGAAGTTCAAGATCAACTTGGAGTTGGATCATTTGGATCCGTATATCGAGGAATATGGAGATATGATGGAAAGGAAAAAATTGTTGCAATGAAAAAAGTTTTTATGCTTGAAAAAGAGGTTCGATAAAAAAAAATTTGGATTTTATAACGAAAATTTTTAATTTGATGTTTTTTAGGTGGATATTTATCTCAAATTCGCCATCGAAATATTATCCAATTTTTTGGCGTTTCTGAAGCTAATCCAGATTTTTATATTGTTACTGAATATGCTGAACATGGAAGCTTATATGAATATTTACATAATGATAGCGCAGAATTACCTTTTGATTTAATTTTGCAATGGGCTTTGCAAGTATGAAATTTTTTTATTATTTTTGTTTATTTATTTAGCTGTGTTTTTATTTTTGGATTTAAAATAGCTTTATTTTTTCCGGAATCAAAAAATCTAGACAAAACAAAAAAAATCAGTCACATGTTATTATTATTTTTGTTTTTTGGTAAAAAAAATTTTTTGTTTTGCAGATCGCTCATGGAGTTCATTATTTACATTTTGAAGCTCCTGCAACAATAATACATCGAGATTTAAAATCAAAAAATATTGTTTTGAGTAAAGGACCAAATGATTCGATTATATGTAAATTATGTGATTTTGGAACTTCCAAAGATTTAACCCATTCTTTTACTCGTCCTACTTGGGCTGGAACAGCGGCATGGATGAGTCCAGAAATTATTACCCAAAAGGAAGGCATCACAACTGCCACCGATGTTTGGTCATATGCCGTGGTACTTTGGGAATTGGTATCTCGAGAAGTCCCTTATAAAGGATTAACAGAATTTAAAATTTACTCAATTATTTCTCAACATGGCGAAAGATTAGTGATTCCAGATTCATGTCCTCAAAAACTTGCAAGCTTACTTAAAGATTGTTGGTATACAAACCCAAGAGATCGAATAGATTTGAAAATGATTATAATTCAATTACAACAAATGGAAGTGAATGCTGAATTACATTTAGAATGCACAAATTTTGTTAAACAAAAAGAAGCATGGAGGCATGAAATAGATAAACAACTTAAAGCTTTAAATGTAAGATTTTAGTTTTTTTTGCTCAAAAAAAATTTTAAGTTAGTTTTATAACCCAAAAAAATATTTTTAATAGTTTTTCCATTAAAAAAGTTTTTTCGTTGTTTTTGATCGATGAACTTTTAAATTTTTTTTCAAAACAAAAAAAAAAACTATAATTTTTTTTAGGAATTAAAATCGATTTGGCCCGACAAAAGGAAGAACTTGAAAAGCGTGAACAAGCTTTAACTCGGCGAGAAACCAAGCACGAAAGTTTCCTCCATCTTCAAGAATTGCTAAACTTAAATGATATAACAGTTTAACGGAAGATAACATTTGTGAATGGCTTTTTTACTTGCTGAAACCGCGCCCGAAGAACCTGAACCCGATGTTATTCAAGGATTAATGACTTACATAAAAAAATTCAGAATTGATGGATCAAGAATTTTAAATATCACTGAAAAAGATTTACAACAATTAGGAATTCAAAAAGGGCCATTTTGTGATTATGTTTTATCTCATATTGAAGAATTGCAATCAAGATATTCGGGAGGGGATTATATGTATTATCCATCGTTGAGAATGTCTTCAATTACAGAACAAAGAAATGTAAGCTTTTTTCACAAAAAAAAATTTCTTTTGCTTTTTTGAAAAGATTTTAATCGCCTGCTTTTTTTTAGACGAAAGACAAATCAAAGCAACCTTTTGATTTTCCATTGGTTTTGCATATCGGTTTATATCAAAGAGAAATGTGTTCCACAACTTGCTCTACAAGATTTAGATTTAAAGTTTTTGTTGATTCTGATTGGCAGCAATGTACTATGGTATGCCTTTTATAAATTTCCCTCAAAGCTATTTTTAATCCCCATAAAAAAATTTTTAGACTGAAGATATGCCATCAGAAATATATGATTCTGCAACGGTTATCAAAGATGTATGCATTACTTTAATGGATAGTAATAAACGGGTATTACTGGAAACGGTTCGATGTTTATGTCCACCATTCGGGTATTTAGAATGGATTAATGCTCCCATGGATGGCAGTAATGTAACTTTAAAAATTGAAGTAGCATACACCGATCAAGTTTTGAGACCAAGAAATACAGAAATAACCGCAGAAATCACAGATTTTTCTAAACCTCAAACTATTCATAATCGAGTGGTGATGCTTAAACTTCGCCCAATTCCAACGAATACTTCGATCTCAAGAATTAATTCAGCTCTATTTAATAATAGCTTGCAAAGTGTAAGTTAAATTTAAAAAACTTTCTTTTTGAGAATTTGAAGAAAAAACGATTTCCGCTCAAAACCAAGGATTAAAACAATTTTCTTTTCAAGACTAAAATATCTTTTTCTTTTTAGCCAGCTCCAACTTCAAATAATTTACAAAATGTATGGAGAAGACGAAGATCCTCCTTTGGAACTGAAAGTCCAATCGAACAG
>JAJQJQ010000360.1:0-27405 GCA_028622995.1 Panagrolaimus kolymaensis | reverse complement strand
AAAATGGATTAATTTGCCGATGATTTGTTTCTGGATGGATAAAGGAAGCACGCAAAGCTCAATTTTTTTGAAAACTTACTTTCTTCATGTTTCAAATTTTCTCGAACAAATTTTACTGCAGCAAAAACTGATTCATCTGATCTAACATCCACTAATAATGTAAGCAAACGACCAGCAAATCCTTTTGCATCAGCTTTCAATTTATTGGCGCCCTAAATATTTTGTTCATGGGTCTTTTTTTTTAATTTTAGAGGCTTACAGCTTGCGTCAAGCATCCAGCAAAAATAGGTTGTCCATTTTTTGCAAGCTTCAAAGCTAATTCTCTCCCAAAACCTGTATCACATCCAGTGACAAACACAGCTTTATATTTTAATCCACCAATGGGAATCAATTCCCAAAGATATCTCAAAAAATAATAAATTGGAATGCTGAGTAATATAAAGAAGAATATTGATTCCAAAAAAGACATTATTGTTGATGGAACTTTTTTTGATTCAAAATTTTTTTCTTCGTTTTTGTTTTTCTTTTTATATCACCAAATCGGGAGGTAATAAAAACTACGAAATGAAAAGAAAATATCAAAGTTTTTTCTCTCTTTGTTTTATTACTTGACAAAATTTACTAAAGGAGACTAAACTTTGTGGTTTATTATTACACACTAATCAAAAAAAGACAAACATGACTGTGAAGGTGGAAAAGGTTACATCATTACATTTGCTGCTATTGCAAGGTAAACTATGTATATAAAATTTACTTTAAAACCTTCCATCTTTTTTTGGTATTAAAATAACATCGTATGTGTTTTGATTTATTGATAATTTTATTAAAACTTTATTATTTTATTTTAAGCCAACACGTTTCTTTGCAAAAAAAAAATCAGTTGATTAATTAATTATCACCAGGCGATGAGAAAGCAATATTAGAAATTTAATTAAAAAAATGAAAATAAGGGATAAAGATTAAAAAATATTTTTTTACTGAGCAATGGATAATGTATTTTGGCATAATTGGAAGATCATTGTGACAATTACAGGTGCAAAAGTGAAAAGGAAAGGTGATGATGAAGTTGCTAAATTTTTATTTTATTTTTTAATGACTTTTCAAATGCATAAATAAAGCTTACTTGTGGTGGTAGAGCCTTGAGTCATAGTGGTAGTATCTCCAGGATTGGTTGGATTTACAGTGGTTGATGAATTTGATGGTGGTGTTGGAGTTACGATATCAGAGGTGTTAGAAACGAATGGACTGATAAGGAATGTAAATCCAACTCTTGGATCATCGACGTTCTTGAAGTTATACACAAATTCAAGACTCAATGTTTCATTAACGTTCAAGCCATGAATAGTGCTATCAACATTACTAATATTTTGGTATCTAAATTTCAATCAATCATAAAATTATTTGAAGGATTTAATTTATAAAACAAACTTACGTTTTAATAATGGTTGTAGCATTATTGGTATTATCTGCTTCACCACGATAAAGGGTCAAAGTAGCCAAATTATTTGTTAATGCTGTGTAAGTTTCAAGTAAGAATGCTAATCGAAGGGTATCAAATTGAGGAATAAAATGATAATGTTGGGTAACATTTGAATATGTGTCGATTTTTACTCTTGTTGCATTTATAATTTTTTGATAAAATACACCACTATCTTCACGAGGTGGTTGTGTGATTACATTAACATCGATGGAAGAAACCAAAAACATCCATATTAGAGGCCGTGGTTTTGGTGTTGAAGGTGAAGTATAAATAATTGTAAGGGATTCACCTTCATATGCAGTAAGCCATTGATTGTGATCAGCAAGCGTAGTAGTAGTATTAACACTAGTATATTCAGCTAATAAATATTTTTCTAAGCTTGTATTATTTCCCCGATAAATTGAGAGGGTTTCATTTATTTCCAAAGTGGGATATTCGTTGTTGTAAATAACAAAGCCACGAAGATTACCAGAAAAAGTGAATTGCCATTTACTACTTCCACCATCAGTGTTATTAACATAGACTGGAGTATCAGCTTTATCTATGATGGTCGTTATATTTGGATCTTGAGCTTTCACAACCGCAAATGAGCAGCTTATTAAAAGAATGGCAAAATAAGCTAAGGATTGCATCATTTTTGTTACCTAAACTTGAAAAAAAATTTAGTGAGGGATTATATTCACAAAAATCCGCGATAAAAGAACGTCCCAAGTAAACAACATTATTAGCAACATACTAGCGTAAAAACAAAAAACAAGAAAGTATTATTTGTTACAAATGCGGCTACAGTATCAACACCTAAAGATGGGTCACCACAACATACATAGCTGGCGTTTCAGAAACAAAAAAATAACAAAACGCTTTTATTAAAAATCATAAATAGCGACAACGCCTAAGAAGAAAAAGGTTGCTGTTGTCTCAATATCACACCTTCCTCCCTAAATAAAAAAGGTGTTAACAATCTCTTGTCGTTGTCAAGAGCTTAAACAACAACAAGAATCAAGAACACAAGAATAACAACATATCAAAAAAAGCAAGAAAGACATTAGAAAATGGAAGAAAAGTGAAGGAAATGAAATATTTTAAAAGCCTTTTTATTTGTACCATTGTTGGTTTTAGAATGGATTCTTTCCCTGCCTTCTTGCGTGCTTGCTTTTTTTTATTATCGTCAAACAAAGTATTCGAAATCAAGAAGGCAAAGTCAAAAAAAGGCAATCAAAAAAAACCGTTTTCTCTTCCTTCTTCCTCGTTTTTTTTATGTTGGATTGGAATGCTTCCTGTCGTCTGTTAAAAGGCGTGTCAAAAAAAAATATAAGCGAAGCTGCTGGCTGATTCACGAATAAGCAAAAAATTTTATTATTAAATTTTTTTTAGAAAATTGTAAACTTCGATAGTTGACGCAACCTTTTTATGACAGGCTTTTTTGGATTCTATCTACGTATTTTTATATTTTATGCAGCATGGTTTCGAAACAAAACAAAACAAAAGTTATGCAATCAAGATGGTTGATGGAAGTCATTGCAGAACAATTAGAATTTTAAAGGTGAAGCAAGCCACTTTCATATTATCAAGATTTGCAATCGATTATGATTAAAATTGAGATGTAAGATGGCCATGGAACTCTCCGTGAAAAGATGCTTGATTACCATATCTTTTTGCCTGCCATCGCTAAGTCAATATTTTAATAATAAACTGAGCCGTGCAAAAAGCTTCAAATCCTCAGCTAATGGATTACCTCATAAATCGAAATTACTCGCTTTCAAACTAAAAATGCATAAAACAAGTTCAAAACTTCCAAAGAGTCGAAAACAAAATAAATTTTTTCTTCATTTCAAAAAATTAGTGACATTCAAAAGAAAAGCACAAAGTAAAATTAGTTCTTTAATTTTTAATTATCAAAATACAATGATGACAAAATACAATATTAAGCAGGCACATATGTAAGAGAAGCAAGAATGAAAGATTATGTTGTTGTTTATCGTCGACGAGGATCTCCACCACCATTATGAGTCATTTCAATATGTTGAGATTTTGATGATGATAAAGTTTGTTGTTGGACCACTTCATATCGTTCACCAGAATAGTCTTCAGAATATCGAACATGAAAATGAGATCCATCAGAAACAAATGTTGGAACTGGAAATGCCCATAAACCCCATCCAAATACAGAACGATAATTTCGATATGATGTTATATTGTAACTTGCATGAGAATCACCACCACTAAAAATGAAAAAAAGAGATTAGTTAAAGTTGAAAGAAGGTAAAACTATAAATCACAAATTCAAAGGCTATTGTTATGGAGTTACGTTGGAATGTCAAAAATGTTTATGGTTTTATTACTTTTGTTTATTAGTTACATGTTTCTTGTTAGACAAACAAAAGTTAAATTGCAATTATAAAACTTTACACCAAGCTGAGAGAATTTTTAGAGTGATTGTTATTATTTTATTGCTTTTGTTAAAAATCTGAACCATTCACTTTTGTTAACCAAAACAATGGCTTTTGTGACTATTGCTTTCCCCTAATTGCATTACTTTAAGTGATGCTTTTACATCGTCCAAACTAGCAGTAAAACAATGAAAATGTGTTACACAAATACATACAATTGTAAAAATGCTTTATTCATGTAGGCTTACAACCATTTCGGTCAAACTAGCAATGCTACTGATATTGGATCTAAAGCTTCACACTTTTTCATTATCCGTCTTGTGGATTTATAAAATAGTTCACATAAAGCGCACCTTTAAATAAACTTTTATTAATGAAAGTAAGAAATGAGTCAGTCAATAAGCATTATCAACTTTGATGGATTTCCATCGAATAAAAAAAGCCCATAAAAACTATAAAAAATAACAATCATAACCCCAAAAGTATTTACAGCTTAACCAAACCTCTCTCTTTCCACTCCTTTCTCAACTCGAAGAGTAAACAAAAATGTTAAAAAAAACTTTGACTTACCGAATGATTGGTTGTTTAGCTTGTTCACAAGTTGTTTCATTATCCCATATAAGTTTAGCATGATATTTGAGTAATTCACCAATAGGATAATAAGAAAATCCAATATGAAGAATAATTGAAATAGCGACCATTATAAATTCATCCCAATTGTTCTTAAGTTCTTTTTCGTCAGATATAGCAAATCTTACCACAGCTTCCAAAGAGGTAACCACATCAAAGAGCACATGTAATACACCATAAAAAAGATATAACATAAAGTATTTGTAATTTCGATGGGATACACATTTGTTTATCCAAGGACAATGGTGATCGAATTTAAGCACGCAGAAGCCACATGAAGAGCAATGATGAGATCGATCAGGTTTTATCAAGGAACATTGATAGCAGTATCGTAATCTATGATGAGAATCCAAAACTTCAACAAAAGTTAAATTTCTTTCAGCAGCAAAATCATCAAGAATTTTCTTCTGTTCATTTATTTGTTCAATCGTTGATCGATCAGGATGATATCTTTCGCCAGTTCTTGGAGTTAATTCTTTCAATCTTCGATCAGTTTCAACATCGACAAAATATTCTGGTGGTACCTTTGAAACAGGAGTTATAACAGTCATGAACAGCGACCATAACAAGAGAATCAGGAGAGAATTGTAAATTATTAGATAAATTGTTATTTGAATTGGACTTGTTAAAAAGATACCACAGGTGTAAAGTGTGTAGACGATGTATCTGAAAAATCATTTTGGATGAAACAATGAAAAAGAGAGACATAACGACAACAAAAGAAAGGAAAGATTGCCATGATTTTACTAGACAAATGCATTAAAAATCAAAAACAGAAAAGATCCATTATATTGGCGTCTTCAATGGAAAGTTATATAACAAGCAGCTTCAGCTACAGTAGTAGCATGAATGCGCGTGAGAAAAAGTGTATCAAAGAAGCAAATGGAAGTGTCTAAGTTGCAAACTTTTTAGCCGATAATTTTGAACCAAAAAAGTTAGTTAACTATGTGATCCTAATAATACTACCGTAACATTGATGATCGTTCATTTAATGTTAAACCCAACGGGAAAAAACCCTTTGGTCTAAAGCCAATAAACCCCAACCAAAAGATAATAAGAAAAAAAACTTACGCATAAACGATTGCACCAAATTGTAAAAACAGAAATAAATACAGCAACAAATTTAGGAAGAAACCAAGGATGGGATTCAAAGCTCGATATTCTCTCACATAAACATAAATTTTTGAATACCATGATGCCATACTTTTTCAATTCTTGCTTCTTCTTCTTCTTAAGGCTTGAAAGTTGTTGATGAGAGTGCTTTCTTGAACGTCGTCGACTTCTTCGACAAATCAATGCCGTAATGAAGTAAAAAAGCAGATTCTTTCCACTCTTTGATGGAAGAATGAAAGTTGCTTGAAAATTTGAATGTTCTTATGCAAATTTTGTCATCTTTCATTAATTTATTCACGCACTGATTTGTGAAAGAAAAATTCTTTCATTTTCTCAATTTTTTTAGCTGATTATTCAAAAGACAAGATAAAAAAAGAAGAATTATTTATTAACAGTTAATTGCAAAAAAAAAAGAATCAAACGGATTCATACAAAGATACGCAGTTAGCTAATACATGGAAAAAAACAACAAAGATCATAAGAAAATTAATTGAAGTTGATTGCAGGAAGTCGATCTAAGAAAGTACAGGATTGAATCAAAGACTTGATTTTCGTTCGATTGAGGCTTGAATCCAAAACAAAATGTAAGGCATATTGAGCACGTGAATGATCTTCCATAAAAACGCAGTAAGATTCGACATCAAACCATCGAGGAACGTGGAACATTTCAAGGCATTGGAGATTTTCGAACACTGGTAATTCACATAGAAGATGAGCGGTCTCACGAGTAATACTACAGTCGACTTTGGTGCTCACGACGTCGCTAAAAGAAATAATGAAATAGTATAAAAAACTTAAGAAGGGTAAACTTACTAGGTAATAGTTTCAATCAGTGGCAATTCTTTCATAATATTGTCGAACGTGACCAAAGCACCATCTTCGTCTTTAATGATTACAGCAAGAAATTTAAGTTTTCTAATAGTTCCACCTTCTGTCAACGTCTTGAATTCTCCAAAAGTTATTGTTTGATTATGCAAAGTCAATTCAATAAGAGAACATGAAGAAACTTTTGGAAGTAATGTTGAAATCGAGTTTGCTGGCGCCAGAGGTTTAACGAATAAAACACCAGTAAGAGCAAGAGGTTGTTGTAATTCATCCAAAGAGAACGGTTTACCATCTTTTTCACGCCAATGACCTTTGCGAGCATAAATAAGATGATTAAAAGAAAGCTATAAGAGAAATAGTTAAGAAAAAAATTAAATAAAACAAGTTTCGATGTTTTTAACAAAGTACTAAAAGAAAATATTACCTTTTCATTTGCTTCAACAGGTTTCTCTTCCACATCTTCAATAACACATGTGCTAACATTTTCTTTAGTTTCATCAGGTTCCATAAGAGATGTGTTAACATTATCAGGTTTTTCTTCAGACTCTTCAATAACAGATGTGTTAACATTTTCTTTAGCTTCATCAGGTTTC
Organism: Panagrolaimus kolymaensis; assembly: GCA_028622995.1. Taxonomy (NCBI): domain Eukaryota; kingdom Metazoa; phylum Nematoda; class Chromadorea; order Rhabditida; family Panagrolaimidae; genus Panagrolaimus; species Panagrolaimus kolymaensis. The sequence goes on along the minus strand of JAJQJQ010000360.1, from coordinate 20,374 downwards.
TCTTCAGAATCTTTAGTTACAGTATCAACAAAAGAAAGTTCAACATTTTCAGTTGCTTCGACAGGTTCTTCATGAGAATCTTCAGTAACAGAGGAACCAAAACAAAGGCTAACATTTTCGTTTGTTGTTTCATCACGTTCAGAATCATCAATAAATGCACCACCAAAACAAAAGTTATCCTTCTCATTTGCTTCAACAGGCGTTTCTTCAGGATATACAGAAACAGTATCAACAAAGTTAAAATCTTCTTTAGATTCAACAGGTTTGCCTTTCACACTTTCAGAAAAAGTATCAGCAAAACCAAGTTTAACCTTTTCATTTCTTACAGAATGTTTCACTTCGGCATGTTCCATAACAGATGAACCAAAACAAAGTTTAACATTTTCTTTTGCTACGACAGAATTTTTCATTTCATTTGAAGAAACAGCAGCACCATTAGAACTTCTAACCAAGGAGCATGAACGATGGTATTGTTGTTTTCTTTGAACATCAGCTAAATTATTTACAGCATTATCTTCCAGTCGATATCGTTTCTCATATGTAACATAGCAACTTTTAGTTCGATTAACTTGAGCGTTACGGCTTTGCTGTTTCACGCGCTTTTCAAACATATCAACGAATGCAGAAACATTTGAATGTTGTTGTTTCACACGTTTTATAACCACTTCAGCGAATCCAGGAACTTTGAATGATTTTTGCTTTCCAATTCCTTCATAAAATTCAGCTAATTTTGAAACTTTCGGAGGATCATTTCCAAAGTTATAAGCCATTGTAGCAGTCATAGTGTTTTTAGTTCAACGACCTAAAAATGATATCAATGTTTATGAAATTCACTAACATATAAAAATAAGGAATGTAAATTTCACGGAAAAGCACGGCGCGGAGGTAACTAAAATAAATGAAACTTTGTTGGAATGAAAGATTTCATTTTAGGATAATAAAAATTAATATTCAGAAAATAAAATGTTAATTTCGGCAGAGCACATTCGAAACGGATGAATGAAAAGAATAATGAGAAATGAAAGACATTGAAATAAGTTGAGGCGGTGAAATGATGGCGAACGAGATACAGTATGCCAAAATTCAAGATGGGATTCGTGTTTGGGGAAAGCAAAAGCAAACGATGAAATTGATATTCGCTATTTTATTTTTCTGGTTGCAAAATAATGATAAAAACTTTTGAACATGATGAATAATTTCATAAAACAGGCTTGATGCTTAAGGATTTTGTGGTTTTACTTTTTGTGTTAAAAAAAAAGGCAAGCTGTAACACTAATCAAACAAAAACTTTAAAAAATTAATATGTTCAAAAACTAAACAAAATCATCTCCACTTACATATGTTATTTTTATTTATTGAAAACAGGGTCGCTGAAAAGAGTATGAATAACCAAATCATCTTTTACCGTCGAAGCAACTTGATTAGTCATCATAACTAAAATTGGTTTTGGATTTTTGGTCATCAAGGATAATTTCATATGCTTATATTGGGTTTATAAATTAGAAATAGGATGAATTATTAAAGAGTTAAAAGGAGTAATTCCTGCATACTTTTATACCAAGCTACACATGCTACTTAGAAGGTTTGATGTAATAAGTATTAGAACATTATAAATTAGCTTATCATTTGTACGTATACGTACACTTATTGACCAAATATGCCTCGATTTAAAAAAGAATACAAGAAAAAAGAAATGCACTTTATTTTATAAACAGTTAATTGCAAAAAAAGAATCAAAAAGAAAACTATTCAAACTAATACAAAGATAAGCTAGTACATAGAAGAAAAGAATAAAAAAACAACAACAAAGTTATAAGAGAATTATTTAAAGTTGATTGCAGGAAGTCGATCTAAGAAAGTACAGGATTGAATCAAAGACTTGATTTTACTTCGATTGAGACTTGAATCCAAAACAAAACGTAGGTCATATTGAGCACGTGAATGGTTCTTCATAAAGTTGCAGAAAGATGCGATATCAAACCATCGAGGAATGTGGAACAATTCAAAACTTTGAAGGTTTTCGAACACTGGCAGTTCACATAGAAGATCAGCTGTTTCAAGAGTAACACTATAGGTGTCTTTGGTGCTCACGACGCCGCTAAAAGAAACCATGAAATTGTATAAAAAGCTTAAAGGGTAAACTTACTAGGTAATAGTTTCAATCAGTGGCAATTCTTTCATAATTTTGTCGAGCGTAACAAGAGCACCATCTTCTTCTTTAATGATCACAGCAAGAAATTTAACTTTTCTAATAGTTCCAGCTTCTGTTAACGTCTTGAATTCTCCAAAAGTTATTGTTTGATTATGCAAAGTCAATTCAATAAGAGAACATGAAGAAACTTTTGGAAGTAATGTTGAAATCGATTGTGATGGCGCCAGAGGTTTGATGAATAAAGAACCAGTAAGATCAAGTTTTTCTTGTAATTCATCCAAGGAGAACACTTTACCATCGGATGTGCGCCATTGACCCGTTTGGAAATAATGAAGATGATCAATAGAAGTTGATGAAGGCTAAAAAGAGAAGTATTTTTAGTAAAATAAAGCAGCTTAAGATGCTAATGGCTAAAAGACAAAAATAATTGTTAACCTTTACAACCGTTTCATTTTCTTCAACAACATGGTTTTCTTCAACGTTTCCAGTATCGGCAGCAGCAGCAACATCATTAGCCTTTACACTTTTTACCAAAGAACGAGATCGATAATGTTGTCGTTGCTTTCTTTCTAACCCAACTGACTTATTTAGCACCCCATTTTCCATTCGATTTCGTTTCACAGATTTAACATAACAGCTTTTAGTTCGATTATTTGGAGCTTGACGATTTTGTTGTTTCGCACGTTTTTCAAACATTTGAGCTAATTCTGAAACTTTCGATACTTGTTTTATCACGCGTCTCTCAAACATTTCAGCTAATTTTGAAACTTTTGATGGAGGAGGATCATTTTCATCATTCGAAGCCATAGTACTTTCAGTTCAACAACCTAAAAATGATATTCGTTATTACGAAGCTGAGAAACCTTATAAAATAAAACAATGTAAATTTTCACGAAAAAACACGACGCGATGTTACTAAGGCATAGCTTTGTTGGAATGAGATATTCCAAATTTTCATGTTTAGATAAAAAAAATATTTAGGAAAACGTAATGTAAGTCAATCAAACACATTGAAAACGAAAAAGATGAAGGAAAAACGATAAAAGTCAAAAAAAAACGCGAGAGCGAGAGAAAGCAGTGGCGAGCGCGATACAACATGCCAAAGTTTTTAGTTGTCCATTCTGACGATGATTAGCTTACAGAGTTCAACAAAAAAAAAACAGATGATGGCATCGATATTGAACAATTCAATATTTTCTTTTTGCAAGCTCTTCATTTTAGTTTTATCAAATGAACGTTATCTTTTTGATAGAGAACAAAATCTTTTGTTTGAGCATATAAAAGAATTAATAAAAAAATGCAATCTCTGGAATATTTACGTAGCTATTAATTAAATTTGATCAGCATGCATTTACCGTATATGTATTTGCTCAACTATATGTACTTTGATCTAAATCTTTTTTAAACATATTTTATTCTTTTGGACTTTTACAAGAAAAATAACAACAAATAACGTAAATAGTATTTGAAGTCATTAACTTTTTTTTTTTTCATTTTCTTCTTCCTTTTTGCTACCTCCACAAAATTTTAATTTTAATGAACTACCACCACCACCTATCTCAATTATTTAATTGCGTATTGTTTTTTATTATATTTTTTTTCTTCATTCAACTACAGGATATGAACATGAAAATGATACTACAAAAAAATAAATATTTTGCAACTTTAAAGCTAAAGGAATGAACCTAACATGTTTGTTTTCTTTGTTGAATTTTTTGACAGTTTGCAGTTTTGCTCAACCTTACTCGACATCGCATTCTAATTTTTTGTCTTAGAGTTTAGCCTTTTTGTAAGAGTAAGGATTGCACTTTGCTTTTCCCTTCTCTCGAAGCTTCTTCAATATCCTCCAATTTTATAGTAACATGAGAAGCAGACGACTCAAATACTATTTTTATATCCAAATTATTAAAATTTTTATAATTATTGTTAAAAGAATTTTTTTGTTGTTGCAAATTTTGTTACTTTTTTTTATTCTAAAAAATAAATTATTTTAATCATCATACTTAAATTATATTGCAAAACAATTATCGGATAAAAAAAAGTTGAATAGTTTTTTTTACGTTGATTTCCGGAGAGTTAAATGGATGGATGGATGACTTATTATTATTTATGGGTCATAAGATAGAGAGTTTTTTTTTAAATACAAACTTTGTATGCAATAATAATTTTTGTGAAACTGTATCATAAATAATAGAGACATTTATGCAGGGGTTTTAATGAAGTGGAGCAAAGTTTGACACTATTTTTTTTTAATTTGGAGGCTATAGTTTATTCTTGAAGCTGTCACTTTCGCAAGCTGAGCTTTTTTTATGAATTTTAATTTTCGAAACAAAAAATTAATATGAAAAAGCAAATATACACTTTTCTCCAATAAATTAATTCGTACATATCTTAATTTAAAATTTTGCACTGAATTTGTTTTCAATACCCAATCTCGTGAACCACCTTTGCGAATGAATGTTTGTTTTCGCCTAAAAATAGAAAAAATTCAAAATCAAAAATAAATAAACTTAGAAAACCTTTAGTCTTTTTCTTTTTGGGTTTTGCAGCAGCGCCATGAATGATTAAATTTTTCATTCATCATTTTTTGTTCCGAGAAAAAATAACTTTAAATAGTTTTTCGCGTGTTCGAGAGACCAAAAAAGCAAAAAACAAGTTGGGATCTTTTTTGTTTTTAGTTGGAAGGATAAAAGAGATTTTTGTCAATGACATATCCTTCAAAAGCGACTATGAAGATGATGATGACCGATTTGGCGCCATTCCAATGCGCACGTGCATTTATTCCTTACATATGTATTTTGTCATAAAAAAAAGAAGGTGGCATCATTGAAAGTCAAAATCAAGCAAAAACAAAGACATGTAAGTATTTGGCGCGAAAAAAAACGATAAAAAGATCCATGTAATTGGCTGCTTTTTTTTATGTGGCTGCGATAAACTCAATTTTTTTAAGTGGCTTTCGTTTAACAAAAAAATAATGAAAAATATAAACTAACAAAATTGATCCGGGAAACCATCGCTCTTGATTCTTTTTCATTGAATCAATTTTACTTTCTTCGACAATTCGATCCAAGCTATTTGGATCATTAACTTGTTCAGCAGCTCGTCCACCAATGAAATTACCAATTTTTTTCACCGCAGCTTCCAAATCTTCCATCATGTCTTCATATTTTAAAAATAACACATTTTCATCATGCATATGTTCTTGCCATGAAATTAAATGATCAAAATAATCACCAAATGCAAGTTGGCCGCTGATGAAAAGTTCAAAAAAGGTATCAAAATCACCTTGAGGCCAATCGTAAATTTTGAAATTTTTATTATGAAAATAATAGCTGACGAGACAATCTTTGGGGTTTCTTACAGCAAAAATGTATTTAGCTGTTTGAGATTTAGGACAATTGAAATATGCGAAATGAGTTTTAAGAAGTCGAGGGTATTGAAGTTCATCAGCATATTTGGCTCCCATTCTTTCAATCATGGGAGAAGTCATACTTAATTCTGCAACTTTAATTTAATTAATAATAGGATGTTTTTCATGTTAGTATTATTTAAAAAGAGCACTGATTTACAAAAAAAAGCTTGCATAGCTATTTTAAACTGCATTTTTATTGTTATTAGCCAAAAATTTAAATATTTACCTTTTCCTTTTCCAGGCCCATAATTATCTAACAACAATTGAGAACAAATATGTTGAATCCAAGTTGTGCCACATTTGGGATAAGTGCAAACAAAAACATCATCATTTCGTGGCTCCAACATTTTAGCAGATCGAACAAATTCTGTTTTAAAAATCGGTGGCCATACTTCTCCATCAATTATCGCTTGTTTTGGATGTCCTTCAGGTTGAAATACAGTAGCATCAGGCATTTTTCCATCATTAAATGTAAATTGCCTTATAAATATTGGAGTTTGGGCAAATGGTGTACATGGTGGAGTTGGATGTAAAAGTGATGGAAATTCATTTTCATCCCCATTCAACATTAATATTCGGGATGGGGTACGTCCAAGTACCATTCTGGCTTGTTTAAAACTGGTTGGATATGAGCTTTTAATATTTATTTTTTGATTATTTAAAGTTTGAGTTTCAAATTTCTGAAAACTATAAAAAAAATTTAAATTAATAAAATTAACGGTATGAATTCAAAATAAATTATTTTATCGCGAGACGAGGGTGAAAGAAAATTAAAAAAGCATACGATATAAAAATAGGCGGAAAATCTTTAAAGCTCTTCAAACTCAAACTAACTTTTTTTTGAGCTAAATTTTTTTTTGAAGAGGCTTACAACATTTTTTAAACTAATGACATCTCTGTATCTCAAATTCCGATAAATGTAACCCCTTTTATATACGCATACGTAAAAAAATGATTTAAACGATTTCATATTTCGGACTCCGCCTATCATCAGTTTGGTTGCGGCTTCCATCTTCTTTATTCATTCACACCATCTTCTTTTTTTTATACTTGGGCGGAGAGAGAGAGAGATTTTCTTTCTCCTCTTTTCCTGTGTTTGTTGCATTTTTATTTTAGGTTGAATAGGGTAAGAAAATAAAAGTAACTCTCTTATATTTTTACGCCCCGGAAGAATAAAAAGATATGTATGAAGAAAAAAAAAAGTACAACCCATTTAAAAAAAAGTGAGGTTATTCGTCGTTCTTTTATTGCGGTAATAATTACAGGAAAAAAAGATAAATGAGAGAGGAAAAAGGTAAAAAGGAGCAATAATGCCTGCCATGAATGGAATGGAGCAGGTAAAAGCTTGCGATTTCGTAATAATGACTTTTTTTTTAGCACAAAAAATTGCAAAATGGGAAGAAAAGCGGGTAAGATATGAACTAGAGATAGAAAAGGAAGTGGGTGAAAATTGTATTTTTAAAATAACAAGAAGATAATCCAAAGATGGAGAGCAGCAATAAAAAAAACAAAATTCGTAGGAGGAAAAGTCTAATTTAGAGGCTACAGTACTTTCTTCTTTTTTTAGAATTAAAAAAGTAAAATGTAAAAAAGGTTTATTAATAAAAAAAATAAAAAATCTATAAAAAAACTGCAAGTTGCGATGAAGACATAATCCTCGAAATTGTGAATGGTAATTATTATGAAAAAAAAAAGAAGTTTTAAACTGAATTCAGACATAGTATATGGTTTTAAAATAAAAGAATTAAACAAAGCTTTTTTTACTTCACATAAAACAAAAATCATCAGAATAAAAAAAATTGACCATAAACGTTCCCGATTTGTATCCCTTTTATAGATCATACAGAATCACGAAATATTTTTACCTTTAAACTACAAACTATCCCAAACAATACTACTTTCTTCATTGTTTTTATCACCAATTTTAACTACCACCTTCGATGCATCTTATTTATATGAAATAAAAAAAAGAACAATAGAATTGAGGAATGACTAATAAAAAAATCTGGAAATTTCTTATGTAGCCAATATCGTTGATGAGTGTGTTCCATAAAAACATATTTCCATAACAAAAACAAAACAAAAAAAAGTTCAAAAACTAATTTTCTTAATAAAAAATTTATTTGACAAACGTGTGTTTTTATTTATAGGTTTTTTCTTAAATTTTTGTTTACTTTTATCAAATACAAAGTCAAATATATTGGAAAAATTTTAGGAATTTTTTAAATAGTTTTTTACATGTATTATTTTTTATTCGTTTCGTAGGGTCTCTAATTCAAAAAAAAAAAACAACCAATGTGTCGCATCATCGTTACTTTGCCGTGACGTAATTTGTTTTCTTTCTTCCCCACTTTTTTTATTTTGTGTTTCAACCTTTTATCTTTTTTTCATTTTTGTCTTTTTTTTTTGTTTGCATTTACCTTTTTTTTCTTCTCGTCATTTTTGGGAAGAAAAAAAAGATAGACGCCACAGCGCTGACCGCCACTTTTTCCCTACCACCTGTAATTATGAATTATTTCATCATCATTCCTGCGTCCACTCTCCTTTTTTCTCTTCTCTCATATTCAAATAAATAATAATATCTTGAATATCGGATCTTCTTTTTTCGCGCTCGACTGTCTCTTCTTCCTTCATTTTTTTTTCTTTGAAACATTTGTTGCATAATTTGCCTCTTTTTTTTGTTCTTAAGCCAATTTCTTCATCGTTTTTCCGATGAGGGCTATTTATTAAGTTGACCTGGGCTTTAATGGCGATGGTAGTGGTCCCATTCTTTACCTTCATTCATTTTTGAATAATAATTCCTTTTTTTTTTTTTTTTGCGCGGGCTAATACCCAGCCGGTTGCATCGCGCATCATCATCGCAATGTAAAATGGCCGAGGTCACCTTCTTTATTTTTTTACCTCCTCCCTTTTTTTGGCTCTTTTTTTAATATTTGAATCATTTTGTTCGGGCATCTATTTTTTTTTGTTGCACAGGGTCAAACCGCAAGAGGTCACATAGTTGCTGCAATCACGATTACGAAATGCCATCGTTGCCGCCAACGCCACCGCGTTATTGCCTACGTCAGCGTTTTTATTTGGCGGGAGATTATTAAAATAGTCTCTAATCTTCCCTCCATCGCAAGCTTCTGTCGCTGCATCTACCGTAATCCCAAAAAAAGAATTTTTTGAACTGCTCTTATGAACTCAAAATTAAAGCTTTTTGTTTTCTTTTGTGCCATTCTAAAAATTAAAAAATACTCGGCAAAAATAAAATCATTCTTCTTTTTTCTTTTTTCAGATAAAAATAAAAAACTTTTTCTTTTAAGCTTTTTATTATTCTTTAGATTTTCTAATTTTTTATGTACGTTACAGTATAAAAAGGAAAAGTGGATGTGACGCTAAAAAAGAAGAAGATAATAATTTTTAAAACATAAATACATTTATATTTTTAATTGACTCGTAGTCAAATTTTTGTCGTAATCAAAAAAATGTAGGTAATTTTGTTACTTTGGAATTAGAAATATATTGGGAGATTTCATTAAACAATGTACATATGTCGTCGTAAATTTCTTGGATTAAAACAATGTTGGCACAAAAGCTTTTAAAACTGTTAAAAAGGTGTTTAAAAAAGAATAATCTTATAAAATTTAAAGCCGCTTTAATTCTTGAAAGTTTGAATGGAAGTAAATTTTTTTTTGATTGTAAAAAACTGAGATCATTTATTCCATGATGCATTGCAAAAAATTCCAACGTAATTTTAACGATAAATTTTTTTATGATAATAACTGAAGGCTTTTTTTGCTGTGTTGCAAATAGTTTATTTGAAGTATTGAATTATTTAAATAAATAAATGTTTTTAAACTGAGCAGGAGCGACATCATTGTTAAAAGAAATATTTTTTTATTTTTTAAACTGTAAATCACCAACTCTTTGAAGGTATATATTAATTTTAAAAACTGTCATCCTTTTTGCTAAACTTTCAATTCAATTAAAAACTGTTTCTGTTTGTATTTATTCCACAAAACGACTTCAAACTATAATGGTCATCATCATCATTTCCTTTTTTTGTGATTCTATTTTTATCATTTTTTTTCCGCGAAGAAAAAAATTAACTAAAACGGTTTTTTATTTTTGGTTTCATTCAACAAAAAAAAGTACAAAGAAAAATCAAAAAGGTCATTTGACAAAAAGAAGGAGGCGAACAACGAAAAAAGACAAGACACAATCAAATAAATAAAAACTGCTTGTTGTGATTTGTCATAACATTTTTTTCTCATCAAAATATCATCACATTTTACACTTTTATGACCCCATCCTCTCTCTCATAATGGATGGATGAATGATGACAAACCCGGGACCACCACCGCCGATGTCGTCCAATGGAAAAAGATATTGAAAAGAATTACTTACACGTGGTAATGGAATTTAGGGCATAAAATAAAAATAAAGTGTAAAGAATTCAAATGATTTTTATTCATCGTCTGAAACTTTGTTTGTCTGTCTAAAAAAGCTAACGACGTTGAGAAAACGTGATTAAACTTGCGATTATTTGAACTAATAGACGACATTGTGACCAACCAATACTGTGAAAATTGGAGCCGTTTTCGTTAATGATTTTTTTGAATGTAAAATACGCATAAAATAGTTTGAATCTTGGTATAAAAAATGTGATTTCGTGCGTGCAAAAATGAAACTTTCTACAGTAAAAACACGTAAAAAAAGAAGACGAAAAAATTTATAATGATCGAAAAGTCACGAAAAAAAGTTTAAGAAATATTACAAGAAAAAATAAAACTGACATGCGGGCTAAATAACCATACTTATAGTCCTTTATTATTCTAATAAAAAAACTGAATTTATTTTCAAAAATATTTAAAAGAGAAAATTTTTTTTGTCCTTTCAAACTTTTGTTTTAACTGTGTCTTTAAACTGAAGAGTGTTGTTGACTGAGATCAACTTTATTAAAATTAATTTTATTTTAAAGATTTATCATTTTTGTTTTTAAACTGACGTTCAAAAAGGCTGAATTTTTAAATCTTTTTTTTTTTTTTTGCGATCAAAGATATTTTGCTCGAAGTTTGCAAACTTTTTTTATTTAACTGAGCAACTTCGAAAACAGTATTGATTAACGGTAAGAATAAATTAAAAACTGGATTTGTTGTACGCGTGTGGATTAATAAAATTGTGGAGAAAATTTTGATAAATTTAAAATTAAAAACTGAAGCGGATTAACAGTACATTAATTATAAATGCACAAATATAAACTCAAGCGGTCAACATTAAATTTTCAATAATTTATAAAATTATCAGAAAGTTTTTGGCATTTTTAAATTTTAAACTGTTATATATTAATAAGAAACATAAAACTGGTTGTTCCCGTATCATTCGGGATCTTTCAGAAAAGAACCAATTAATTTCTTAACCAGTAAATTATTGCATTAAAGAAATTTACTGAAATTTTTTATTTAAAAGTAAAAATAAAATGTGCTTGTTTTTTGACGATTTTTTTATGTACAAAGTTTCAAAAATTTTGCACAAATTTCTCTCTTGCATTCTTTTCATTTTTTTCTAAACTGTATTGTACCACCACTCAATATTTTTATGAATGGCAAAAAATAATTATATCTTATTTTTTTAAGACGTAACTTTACTAACTATTAAATAAATGAGCTCATGTCAAAAAAAGAAGAAGATTTAAAAAAATACAAACATGTTTTTGTTTTTGTGAATCAAAAAAAAACTCAAATGAACAAAGTAAAAAGAACATCATTTTTCTAAAAAGGTATTAGAAAAACTTAGAACCCACGAAGTTGTATTATTTTTATTTTGAGCCTGCAAAAAAAACAGGAAAAGACTTTAGCTGGCAAAATTACCGGAATTTACCAATTTTTTTGTTTTGTTTTTGTTTTTTGCAATTATCAAATTAAAATTTTTATCTTGAAAAAAATAAAATAAAGAAAAATGTTAAAATTAAAGTAAAAAGAAAATGCAAAAGTTTAATGAAATTTTTGCAGAAAAAAAGGGTAACCCATCTCAAAGCCCATTCATATTACAAAAAAAAACTGTTATTCATTCTGTATTGAGACAATCATATGGATTTGGAAAAAAAACTGAAACTTGACATAACACGATGGGATATTGGTAACACTAAAAGTTGATTGTATTTATTTATTTTTTTTAAACTGTCACGATGAAAGCGCAGATTAGGATTTAAAAAACTGATCGCAGTCGAAGTCCTATTAATGACATCAAGTAATTTATTTTAAGTTTTACTTTTCTAAATATTTTTTATCGCTTAAAGTTTTTGGTAGTTATGGCATGCCACAAATTTGCATTTCAAAAACATCGCAAAAAAAAAGAGATGAAAATAAAAGATAAACCATTTTTCTTCTTTTTTTTTACATCGAAGAATAAAAAAAATTTCTTGTATGAGAAAGTTTTTGATAGACAGAATAAAACATTGCGGGAATACATAAAATTCATTCGGGAGGTATGAGTCATCATCATCAATGATACGCACTCGCAATAAATTAGAATAATATTAATGGAATTTCTATTTTTGTTTAGTTTTTTCTTTCATTTTTTTATTATTAAAAAACTGATAATTGAGAAGAAAAAATATATAGTAAAATTGCAAGCATGAATTAGAATATTATTTTGTAGATATTATTAACTGCGCCTTTTCGCTTCAATCAGGAATGTTTGTTTTATCTTTTAACTGCATACCGCTTTTTATTGTCTTAAAGTTTTATAAAACTCAAGTTAGAGTTTGGGGAAAGTAAACTGCTAGTTTTTAAAGAAATCAATTTAGACAAAAAAAACTGTGTCAAGTTGTTTTCTTTTAAGAAAGTATTTTGAATACCATTTTTAAAAAATCAAGAAATAAACTGAAAACAGATGTTTTTTCTTTAATACTTTTGCAACTTTTTTTTAAGTATTACGAGTTTCTAAAAGAACTACAAACTGTTTTTATTAAAATTATGGTGAAACTTTCGCCAAAGAAAACACTCAAAAATCTTAAAACTACAAAATTACTGTAATTTTCCTTAAAAAAAGAGTGTTTTAAACGTTTAAAAAAAAGGGAAATAACGACGTAAAAATTATTAAATACTTTGCACCGGTACGTATTTTTTTCTTTCTTTAATTTCCTATAATTATGTATGTATTTATTGTTTAAAAATTGTAATGTTTTTATTACCTCAAACACGCATGTTTCAAGTGACATTAAAATTACGATTACAAAAAAATGTCATAACAAACAGCCTAACTTTTTGTTAGGTTAAGTTTTTTCTTTGAGAAAAATGTAAGAGGAAATGAGTCAATAAAAAAACTGGTACAAAACCATAATCTTGGTATTAATGATTAGGTTAAAAAGGATTTGGGAAAAAATAAACTGTAGATGGGAATTATGTCTTGCAGAAATTACACAGACATTTTAATTTTCTTTAAATAATTTTTTTTATAAAACTGTTCTTCCACATTTATTAAAACTGAACTTTATGAATTTGTAACAAATTTTTATTTGTCATCCCAAATTTATAGGGTACATTATAAAACTGATTTGATTTGAGTTTTTCTGATTAAAAAAACTGAATACCATTATTTCTATTTAATTAAAAACTGTGTTTCATATTTTAGGTTTTTTGATTTTTGTTTTTGTAAAATGAAAAAAGGAAAGTTAATCAATGTAAGTTAAAACTGCATCGAAATGTATCAATAACTAATAAAAATTATGGTTGTAGCCATTTATAAAAAACTGTAAATGATATGATAGTTGAAAACTGATGCGTGTTTTTTAGCTTTTTGATTTACAGCATAAAATTTTAATTAATAAAATGTGTTTTATCCAAAGAATTGTATTTTGAATCTCGAAAAACTGCGAGTCAATTTTTTTTCCATTCTTTTCATTTATAAATTATCATTCTTTTTTCTTTTCTCCGATAATTCAAAGGTCTAAAAATATATCCCATCCCGTTCCAATTAAAGAAAGATCAGAGAAAAACCAAAATCAAAAAAGTGGGGGGTTTTCAATCACCCATCAATCAATCACATTTTGTTTATTAAAAATTCAAAGAAAAAATAAAATCGGGTCGGCGAAGAAGAAAGAAAAACCAGTGTGCAGTGGAATGAATTAAATTGCTGCACATTTCCGCACTCTTCGTCATTCTGCGGGAGAGTGCCGATTTGTGCTATTTCTGCCGACAGGCAAAAATGCATTAATTTTTAAAAGACATATCACTGACAAAAACAAAAAAAAATATGAAGAAATTCAGGTTATGTGTTTGATAAAGAAAATATTTTAAAGTCATCAATCATAATTTTAAAAATGATAACTTAAATATCAAACGAAAAAAGATATTTTGTTTTTGCTTAAATTTTTTAAAAGAAAAAGATTTCAAATTATTTTTTTGAGGGAACATTTTTGTGAAAATGCGTTTGAAAAATTATGAAGCAAAAGTTGTTTTTTAAACTGCCTGAGCATATAGCTTTTTGTTTTGAAAAGACCAAGAAAATAATAATTCGAGCAACGACAAAGAATGAATAAAATTTTTGCAAAAACAACCTTTTAAAATTAAATATTGATTAATTGAATTTTGCGTGATGGTTTTTAAAAGTCAAGTTCCGATGAAAATATTTTAAAAATAGAACTGAATTTATATTTTCTTTACCAAATAAATAATTTTTATAAAAATAGGAAATACAAAACTGAATAAAAGAACCATCTAAGTATGGATCACTAAAAATTTTGGTAATAAACTGTGCTGTAAAAAGTTAGACAGCTCTCAAGAGTTAATGAATAAAAAAAACTGAACCTTTAATAAAGAATGGATATCATATTTTAGTAACTGGGTATCATACTTATCTTTAATTTCTTTCTGTGATTTCCATAGTTCTTTTAAAAAAAAATTCACTGTCTTAGCAACTTTTCTTTAAAGAATTTAAACTTTAAATTATATTAACTTTTCGATGAATACTCCGATTTTGATATTAATTTTATTTTGAAAAGTGAGTAACGGTTGTGATCTTTAATTAATTTTATCACTAATGAAATTTTTTGGGCATATAAACTGTAGTTTTTTCCAGCTTCATTAAATTTTTAAGCTAAAAGCTCTATTTATACTTATTCACAAAATGGAGTGGGAACCGGAAAAAATATCTCTTCCTTCAAAACAAAAGCAAAATAAGTAAGTGTTAGGTAGTGATGTCGACTTGAAAAAACCAAAAGATACCATAGGAAAAATTTCCTTTAAGTAACAACAACAAAAAAACTGCCCGACGAGCTGAATAAATGTATTAAAACAAACTCATACAAAAACAAATCTAATCAATGCTAAAAAGTTAATAAAAGTAAAATATTATTACATTTTGCTTTTTTTAATTGAGCATGAATATGGGTGAAACGCAAGATTTTTTTTGTTGTCAATTAACTGTCATAACGAATTTATCAGGAAATTGATAAACCACAAGTTCACAAACGCAAAAAAAAAGACGTAGACGAGACTTAAATTTTGCTTTAAAAAGGATGTAAAATTGTTTAATTAATAATACATACAAAACGGGTAATTAATTATAATCGGGAAATAATAAACTGTAGTCGTTTTGTTTTTTGCATTAAAACTGACGCTAAATTTTTAAATTTAGTACCCCTAAAAAGAAAGATATAAAAAAACTGGAGAAAGAGGAATAATGAGATGAATATAAAAAAGAAGCTAAAACTGTCGGTCATATTAAATTTTTTATAATTTGATAAACTATCACGAAGAAAAAAACTGTAAGTGTCACACTTTGTTCTTTGTAAAAAATATAATTTAACTGAGTAATTTTTAGTCCGTCTTGTTTTTCACCTTTTTGATAATAAGCTTTTTAGATTTTCTCACAAACAAGAAAGTTCAATCAAAAGCAATAATAGTTTTTTCTGAAAAAAAAAAGAAGAAAGCAATTTCATTTGCGAGAAGAGAAAAAAAAATCAACTACGTCATTCATCTTTCATTTTTGCAAAGAGAAATGATTTTCTTTAATCATTATCATAATTTGCAATATATTTAGGTTGACAGCAGCCGCCAGCCAGGCGACGTCGAAGAAATCACATGAAATTTATTTATTTCGAGAAAATCCGACGCCGGAAGTTGTTGATGTGGGAGAGATAAAGTTGAAATTTTTTAAAGGATATCCCAAATTCAACTTTGCTATTATCTCCATTCTTGCAACTACAATATCTTCTAGCAATTTTTTTTTTGCGGGCTATGAAGCTTTAAAAAAATACAAACAGGAAAAGTTTAAAACTGTATTTTAATTATTCAATTGTTGGACTGCACTGCTTGTACTGTATGTAATATGATTTATCACAGTAAAGACAAAAAAAAACTATCATCTTGTCTTATTCGTTGCTTGGACTAAAGTAATTAAAATATTTTATTAAACTGTTCTTATTATTTTTGTCATTCAACTTCTTTTTTTAACCATAAAGTTAAATTTTTTTGCAAAATGAATGGTAACAATGATCATAGAACAGAGAATAAAATAATAACTGCATTCGCATCATTAATTTAAAAAACTGTACTTAGTCGAAGAAAAATGCTTTAAGTGGCAATGCCTTATTAAAGAAATAGCAGAAAGATAATCCATTAAAAAACTGAAATTCAAAAATGCTCCATGCTTTTAGATGTATTTGCTTGAATATGTAATTTGCAGAGTAATTAGTTAGTTGATAAACTTTGGCCATTCGTCCATTAGGCGCGCGAAAGAGCCCATTCAAAAAAATCAGTTCACTTTTTTTTTGAAAAGTGTCTTCGCCATTTTTTTTTTGTTGTTGGCTAAAATCTTGTTTATTCAATTTTCAACTCTTTTTTTCGTTCAATAATAAATTTGATTAACAAATATGCCAGCACCAAATCAACAAACATCTATAACTGAATTCTTATCATCTCCTTTCAATGTGGCTAAGCTGAAACCATTGATGACCAGCACTCCAATCAATTCAAATTCAAATCAACAACCATCCATTACAAATTTCCTGGAATCTCCATTCGAAGTAAACAAGTTGAAACCGTTGATGACGAGTACTCCAGTCAATCCGACTGCAACTATATCTCGAAAGCGAAAGCTACCTGAGAATGATGAGAACCAAATGATATTGGATTTGGGACAAAAACTTATTGGAATGACGAATTGTAAAGAAGTTTGTTAAAAATGTAAACCAACAAAGTTAATAATCAACGATTTTTAGTGTGGAATGGTTTACTCAGCTGATGATATCAAGGATCGAAATGCTCATGATAACTTCCATAATCGATTTACGAATACAAAGTTCTTTAAAGTTGAAAATCGATCGTTGAATTCATGGAAAAAGTAAGTTTTAACATTTTTTTTGTTGTTGATGGAAAACTTTTAACCAGAGTTGTTTTTAGGAATTTTTACAACGAAGTACCTGCTGGAAAAATTTCTGGAATTATATTCAAATGTGATGAAAAGAAGAAATCTTCATTACGAACAAAGCTTGAAAATGTTATAAAAGTATGTATTTCCACAATCTCACATAATAATAGCTTGAGTTTTTAGGACATTGTGGATGTTCAACTTGGAATATGCGATGATGTACCTGTTTTTGATAAAACTTCAAATTCTCTTGGTTTTGTTTTTGTTGCTGATGTTGTAAATAAACAACCTCCATATATTGGAGCTGTTGTTATGACTGAAAGAGCTCAATTGGTTAAATTAATGCCAACGAAAAGGGTAACCTTTTTTCTTCACGTCATTTCTTAACTGTTTTTATTTATGTTATCAAATTCTTATTTCCTCTTTTTAGGTTTACAAAGGCATCGAAGATGGTGTTGGTTATATTGCTGTTGAAAGATTATGGGTTCATCCATCACTTCGTCGTCAAGGTATAGCAAGTCATTTACTTGATGTTATTCTACGACTATATTCACCAAAAATCAAGCTGATGAGATCTCGTATTGCTTTCGTGGATCCTAATCCTACTGGTGTGGAATTTGCTAAAGCGTATTTGAATAACAAAGGAAAATGGATTCAAATCGATGGTGATGAAGACTCGTTTGCTCCAGAAATAAAAAAAATCAAAGTGAAAATTGAAAATATCAATGTTGAAAAGAAACTTGAACCATGTAAACTGGAGTTTTAACCTTATAAACCTATAATCCGATCAACACTTTTCATGCCTGGATGAATTTTATGGATCAAACATCGATTTTGTTTTTGCATGGTTTTGTAAGAAGAACATAAACTAACCATTTGTCTATGTATGTGTATGTTTGTAACTTTACTTCCCAGCATTGTCAAAATTGGATTTTTTTTCTAGGCTTGCTTGTGTTTCATCTTATGTATTTCTTTTTTTTCTTGTCACTCTATAGAAAGATTTTCGTTTTTTGCAACTTTGTTTTGTTTTTCCTCTTTATCTGTTTTATTTTGGGAAAAACTTTAAATTGTTGTCTTTTTATGTTATTTCATTTTGTTTTAACTTTATTGTATTGAATCGCTCGTTTGTAAATAAACTTATATATTTTTTAATGTTTGTTCACATTTTTTGACAGTTGAAGTTTGAAGTTTGATCCCTGTGAATTCCAAAGAATATATAGAAAGGAAAAAACAGCAGTGTGGAAAAAAAACTCGAGACAACGTGTCATATTTTTTATTGAAATGTTTCGTGCATGAAAATTCCATGAATATTTTATTAATCGATTCAATTTTTTAGATTTACCTTTTATGAAAAGCTCGGCAAAGGCATTTTTTGCCTTGCCTGGGCAACAATCAAAATCATCAGCAACAGATGCAGCAGAAACATCGTTTGCAAGTTTACCAAAATCTTATGGAGATAATTCCAAATCTCCGCATGCAAAAACAAATATAAGTTCAAATGATTCAAGAACATGTGAAGCATGTGAAAATAAACCAAGCTTTAGCAGCTTTACTGAATTTGCATTTCATCTTCGAACCCAACATTGCAGTAAAGAAGGTGGATCATTTGTTTGCAGGTTGGTAAACAATAATTTATTGATGACATAAAAATGGATGATAAGCGAATAATATTTTTTAGATATGGCTTGAATGGCGTATGTCAAACCCTTCCTGTTGAAGGAGTATCAGATGAAGATTATGAAAAGCATATAAGAAAATGTCATTTGAAAAAAGACCATACTAGTAAGATTTTCGACTAAAGCTTTGATAAATGAAAAGAAAACTTTATATTCAAAACATCTTTGAGCCTTTCTTTTAACAAAAATTGAGAGCAATCAATGCTAACGCCCAAACCATTTTCTTCTAATGCTTTTTTCTTTCCTTTTCCCTTATTCCCTTGCACTTTATTTTCCCGATTATATATTCTTTTTAGATTCAAATTCTAATAGCAGCAATAATACTAAAGCAATGATGCCTTCTTCTTTGTCTGCATTTGACAATGATATTGTTGCAGTTTCATCAAATCTTACTACACGTCCTATTTCTCGTGCATCTACTATTGCATCTTCATCAACGCAATTGCAGCAACCTTTCACCGTTAACAGGTTTGTTTACATAAACAAAAATACTTTATTTTAAAGCTATTATTAAAAAATTTGGAAATACAATAGAATATGATACTGTAGGCATTAAGGTAATTATACAAAAAAGTGAAATTTGGATTTACTCTATTTGAATATTGGTTCTCCCATTATTATCATTTCCGCTATTAGCATTATTAGTTGTTGCTTGATTTGATCCTTGAACATTTTGAGTATCTTCATATTTGGGAGGAGGACCAAATTTAGTAGGATTTTTTAAAAATGGATTTGAGAATGGATTTGTTACGTAACGGGAGCCAGCTTTTGCTTTTTGACGTTTTTTGCTTTCTCGAATCAAATAAAATATGTATGTTGCTCCTTGAAGCAAACTTAGAATACTCAAACCCAACCACATTCCGATTGAACCTCCGAGTGCGGCGATGAATGTTGGAATGGACCATACTCTTTGTTGTTCCAATGTTAGAAATTCGAATGATCCCCAATTCAGATATACTGTCGTTAAATCTAAAACCATTATGGATATTGTTTAGGATGAGAGTTTTAAAAATGTTAATTGATACTTTTGTGAATTTGTAGAATTTTGGTGGAAGATTTTTCAATTATTTGGGTATATTCAAATGAACCCCATTTTAGTGTTAAGCTTGTTTGGTCTGGAATTATGTGAGTAATTTTTTTTAGCAGCCGGCAAATAATTGCAGCACAAAAAAATAAGGGAAAAAAGCATAATCAAAAAAAGCTATTCACTAAATGCTTGCTTACGTGGCTTGTAAAAAAATCAATCAATCGTGTGTTTTTTTGAAAGAAAAATAAAAATAAAAAATAACTGAATGGTTACTCACCTCCTCTAACACTTCGACCTTTAGTTTCATGATCAATTTCATATCGAATTTGATTGCAATCTCGTAAACATTTAGAACTGCATGGTTCATCAGTAAAATTATTTCTTTGCACACTGAAAACAAACAACCCATGAGTTTTTCATGTAAAGCCAAAGCCTTACTCAATGACGCATTGACTATAATCACAAAGAGGTGATTTCTCAATATCAGATTTTGAAACCAAATATGATATCGTCAAAGCTGTGCAATTACACATTTTTCGAATCATTTCCATTCGACACCGAGAGCGACAATCAAATTCATTATCTTCTCCATCTTCAAGATAATTACATGCTGTTCCAGCATCATCATTTTCAAGCATAACATATCGAGCTCGAACTTCAACTGTTACTTCATGAATCATTCCAGCGCAAATCTGTAAAAAATGGAGGTTGCAGGAGTTAGTAACTTGGTGGCAGAGGGATACGATAGC
>JAJQJQ010000359.1:0-27413 GCA_028622995.1 Panagrolaimus kolymaensis | reverse complement strand
TTTTAATTCTTCAATATCTGGAGAAATATATGAAATTTTATTATATCTCAACCATAAAGTTTCGAGGGATTCCAATTTAATATAACTGGAGGAATTTGCTAAAAAATAAAACAAGGATTATTTAACATTTTTAATTTAAAAAAAAAAGTCACTCACTTCACATAATTTATTATGTCTTAAATCCAAAGTTGAAAGATTTTTTAATTTGAAAGAGTATCAGGTAAACTAGATAAATTGTTTTCAGAAAGTCCTAATAATTTTAAATTCACTAATGTTCCAATTTCTGTTGGAAGGGTGGATAAGTTGTTTTTGTATAAAAATAATTCAGTTAATTGAGTTAAATCTTTTATGGCTGGTGGAATGGCAGTTAATTCGGATGATTTAAATCCAATCTACTTTCATTACTTTCTTTACATCTTTGCAATTCTCGTGTAATATCCTAAAAAAATAAATATAAATATATTAAATAAAACTCGCAAAGAAAAAATTTGTTTAATTTTTGGCATCTTTTTTAAAAATAGAGTTTTATTAAAAAACCCTGAATTTTCAATTTAAGTTTTTCTTTTCATTTTTTTTTTCTCACCCTTCTTTGTTTATCATCTAAAGATGAAATTGCGGAACGTTCATGCAAAGAATTGCGATATTTGCCTCGAGCAAAATTAGTAAAACGACCTAAAATTGCGCTGGGCGATTTGCTTCTCGTTTGTTGAGCATTTGAAGCATCTTTGGCATTTCCACCATTCGATGTTTTACTAGCACATGGTCGAAATTCAAAATCAGTGCTACCATTTGCATTCGAATTGGAATTTGAATTTGTGGCACTTGTTCCCGGCGCATTGCCGTTCGTCGAAGTTGAATCCATTCTACTTCGGGGAACTGATTGATGTCGACGACGATATGGCGCTGAACCTAATTGAAAGGTTGCGGTTGTGTAGTTTGATAATTGGATCTTCTTCTTCCTTCTTTGCAACGGTATTAGTTTTGAATGGGCCCCAAAATACTGATGAAAATGATTTCTTTCGTTGGCGGTTTTGTTGTTGATGTTGCTTAAGTGAATTATCAGGAGATGGACAAAACAAAGCTTTTTGAAAACAAAGCGTAAGAGTATCTGGTAAACGCGTAGATGTGCCCGCAAGAATAGTTAAAGCCGAACTATTTGAAGGAACGTAAGAATTATGATTTTGAACTGACGACGATGAATCAGATGAACCAATGTCGCTTTGCAGGGGCGGCTTTCGAGCACGCAGCGACCTGGACAAAGGCTTCCGTCGCCTGTCCAGCTTTTAAAGAAATATATAAGTAAATAAATAAAGTGATGATGAGTAGGAGGAGGGAGAATGAGAGGATGACAAGAAGTTGATTAAGTACAGCTGTGAATGATGGGATAAAAGAAAAATATGTCTATTCTCAAACAATTGACACCACCAAAGTTGCTAAAACAAAAGGAAAATGGTAGAAAAAAGTTTTTTTAAACCCACGCTGCAAATAAATAAGATACTCAAGAAAAAAATCATTAAACGAAAAACATTATTATGCGTAGGTTAAAGTAGGCGATATTGTATTAGGCAATATTTTTTATTAACATCGAAAAAAAGCAGTAAAAATAATGATTTGCGGTTTTTGATGCGTTTTGAAAGTTTTACTTTCATTTTCTGCGTGAAAGTTAACGGACTAACTACTAACTTATTGAATGAGAACGCACACGCCCAAGGAATAAAAAAAGAAAAGAAAGAAAAATTGAATGATGGCGCCATGAAAATTTTTGATTCGACGGTGGTGGTGGCGATCAAGTGAGCGAATTATTTTCTTTTTTTTCTTTGGTGAGATCGAAAAATAAGAAGGAAAAATGAAATGAAGATGAAGAAAGCCCCCTCTTGAAAATGAATGACAAAGAAAAAAATATTGCGGTAACGAATTAAAAAAATATATAACGCATGAAAACGGTTCAAGGTGACAGATAGAAAAGAGAAAGAGAGAAAATGAAAAGAGAAGGAAGACGAGACATTTTTTCCTTTTTTTAAATATTGATTGGTGATCCAGCTGTTAGAACTCTTTGCTCGGTGATGCTACACAACTTATTGACAAGGTAGAGGAGAGTCGATGAAGTGACGTGAAAAAAAGCAATACAAAAAAGTGAGGAAAAATTAAGAGAATAAAATGGAGAAAGGATGAAAAATAGCTGTCCGTGATAGTATTGTAAAAATGATTAGAAAAGTTTCTTTTATTTTTTCTTTGATTGTGAAAGTAAAAAAAAAGAAGATTTAAACTTAAGAGGACTAATTTTATTTTGATTGGTTGGATTTTATGAAAAATCAAACGTGGAGATAAAATTATTTTTTCTTGAAAACACAGATCTGAGCTTGTATAATTTGGGTGAGCTCCGTTTTTGGACCTCTTAACTTTCGCATTTTTTTTATTACTCCCATGTATGCCATTGTAAATACAACAAACAAAGAAAAAGCAAAGATAAAAAATTTTAATAAGTAAAAAAGAAGGAAAAAAATATTCAAGTAGAGCTTCTTAAAATGCAAAAACAAAAGGAAAGAAAAATAAAACAAAAACGAAAAAAGAAACAATTTAAACAAAAAAAACTAATTAAGATTTGTTTTTTGTTTTGTTTTTTTGCTGAAAAAAAGCTATTTCTTTTTAATCAGAAATTTTTTGTTTTCCATTTCAACATCTCGAAATGAATGATAAGGTTGCTTCTTAGTTTCTACGTTTTTTATAAGTAAACAAACGGCTTTTTAACAAAAAAATAATAATATGATTTATATCCTTTGCTTTTTTTAGAGGAAAAATTTGGCAAAGAAATGTTGCAACCGATAGATAGATATTGGACATCTTTAAGCTGTCTGCCTTAAAAATATGTGCCGGCCATTGCTTGCTACGTTTTTTTGGCTATTTTTTCTTTTACTTTTTTGTCAGCCGCCGTTGTTTTAACAGCTTGTACTCCAAAAACAATGTTTTTGAAGTATGAGATGACGACGACAAAAAAACGGACATAGAGTATTTTGGCAAAGAAACTGCTAGCTCTTTTTTTTGTTTTTGTTTCCTTCAAATTTGATATTGAATGACATCCGAGGAATGAGCGAGCGAGCGAACAAGCTCATGTCCTCCACATTCCTTCACGGAAAAAATGAACGAAACAAAAAAACTATTTAAAAGTTACAAATTCTAAAAAAATAAACTCAGTAACATGAGAACGAACTAATTTGAAGAAAAAAAATGGAGAAAAAAGTTTACAAATACTTCAAACGATGGTGTTCGCTTTACCATTTTTCAAGTAGTCTAAATAAAAGACTATTTTTAAACAAAATAACTAAAGTTCTAAGAAAAAAACATCTCTGAGGCAAGCGTTCCATATTTTTTTCAAACATCATTAATTTTGTCATTTTCTTGAAAAACTTTCAGCAGCTATAAGAAAAAATGGTACAAGAAAAAAAAACATTGAAAGGATAAACGAAGCTTAAAAAGAAAATTGCAATAAAAAAAAGCATTACTCTCTTTCAGTTTCTTTGTATATCTTCTCAAGATGCTGCCACTTTAAAAAACTAATTGCGACAAAAAAAGGAAGAAAAGAAAAGAAGAAGAAAATTGCCAAAAAAAATGCGCATCATTTTTTCTCAAAATGAACTTCTTTTTTACCGCAAATAATTTCGACACAAAAAAAATTAAAGTTTTAAAATGAACAACTGCTGTCTTGAGTTTAATGTCAGCCTTTTCGAACCAAGATTTAGCAGCTTGTATGATCTTCTGCTGCAGAAAATAAAAATGAAAAAAGAATGGAAATCATCGAAAAGCCGACACTATTAAAGTTGGGAGAAAAATGCTTTTAAAATGGCTTTTTGGCTGGCAGCAACGCAACATCTGTTTTCGGTAAAAAGGTGCTATTAAAATCAACAAAAAGCAAAGAAAAAAAGGGAGAAAAGTTTACAACAATGAGACATAAATTAAATGATTAAAGTCGCATTAATATTTTCTTTGTTTTAAGCTTAAAATTTCGAGAAAAAAATGAAAGAATTTGCAGCAAAAAAATGTAGCAACAAGAAGAGTGTCGTCTAAAAAAAGAAGACTTCGAAGACAAAATTTGATAAAAAAACGTAACAGAAAAAAAAATAAAATAGAAAAAGATGTTGCCGACAACGATTGTCATGGGGCAATGCCAATTTTTTTTTTGCGGGTAAAAAAAGCTTTGGGCATAGAAAATAGAAATTCAATCAAAAACTTCTTAAAATGCGGACGTCGAATTTAATTTTAGGAAGAGGAATGGTGCATGCGCCAATAAACCGAAGACTACTTCTTTTAGGGCCAAATGAATCTCTTCTTCATTTTCCTTATATTTTTTATTTTATATGTTGCTGAAAAAAGAAGAGGAAATTCACTAACAAAAAAAAAATACTGATAAGATTTAAATTCTTTAAAAACAATTTTTTAAATTTAAAACAAAAGAAAGTTTTTTGCTATAAAAACTTTTTTAGCACATCAAAAGTTCAAAGTCGAAAAGCCAAGAAAAAAGTTGCTATGTTTTAAGTCACTTTTTACAAAAATATTAAAAACCCCAAAGTTTGTTATGGATTTTTTCCATGCTGCAGCAGCCTGAACATCTCTATAGTTTTGTCTAAAAAATGCATGGAATACATATCTCCCAAATGACCAATAAATTATTATTCTATTTTTTTGAAGGAAAATGTGTTTTTATCTTTTTATATGCAAACATAAAATTGTTTTTTAAGCTAAAGTTCAATGAAATTATTTTAATTAAAAAGTTAGGTTTGAAGAAAATGTAAATAATAAATACTTGAGATCTCCAAAATTAAAGTGATCTATTACGTCAAGAAAAACTTGACTATGAGAAAATGCTATCATTTACATTAGAACCCTGCACTCATTTGAAAGTTAAAAATAACTTATGCGACAACAAAAATAAAATAGATTCTCAACAAACAGTTTTCAATGATTTACTTTTACATTTTCAAGATTTTTTGAAAATCAAAAAGCTTTAATCAAAAATAGAAGAAACTTAAAGAAAAAAGGAAGTAAAAAATGGATAAAATACTTGATTAAAATCTAAGAAAATTTAATAGAAAAATTCTATCCTTAAAGACTGGTTGATTAATAGAAAATAAAAATTTTTGCTTTAAACAAAAATAAAACAAAATAAAAAAAGTTAAGCTGCCGCAAGTTAAAAACAAATCAATACTGACCCGAAGAGATTTATTTATCCATTCTCAAAAGCAAGTGAGTGAACACTTACTTCGATCAACAGCCGTCTTCGTCATCAAATGCAGACGAGGACTTTGCTGTTGCTAAAAAAATTCAGGAAAAAGCCTTAAGGCGTCAAAATATATGATGGATAACAAAGTTTCATAAAAAAACACAAATTTAAAAAAATGTTCCGTGAAAAATTCCCATATTTTATAAATAAAAAATTATATATCTTTTTAAAAAAGATGCCAAAAATTAATTAATTAAAAAATTTCAAAAATAAAAGTTAAAACTTACGAGTTTCCTTATTGGTTTCTTCGCTTTTCCTTTGAGACCCGTAAAATGAGCTTTATCTTGCCCTGGACGATCGACTACAGTTACTCGCCTTGCAGAATCTGGAACATTCATGGCAATATTTCCTCGAGGAGATCTGGATAAGTCTGATGCTCTCTGAAAAAAATAAAATAAAAATAAAATGTTTCATTTAAATATTTTAGTTGTTTTTGACTTTCAATTTTTGCTCTCTCTCTTTTCCTTCTTTTAATTGCAATAGTATGCTGCACCAATTAAGTGAAATAAGAAACTCTAGAATTTCCACTTCTTTGCTCCCATTTTTAATTTTTTTTTGCAAATGGAAGAAGTTAAAAGCTTTTAAATTTGTAAAAAAATAGTTTATTTATAAAAACCTCGTTTAAGTCAGGCAATGAAGATCCGTTCTTGTGGATCCGTAATTTGGTGGAATATGTTCATTTTCAATATTTTCTGATCCTGATGCTCCAGAAACTGAAGAAGCGGATCCTGAAGAAATACTGAAACTGGTAAAGAAAATCGTCGACGAGAAGATGCATAAATTCCAGCAATAAAATTCATTGGGCCTCGGCGGCGTATTATTGGAGGTGGACCACTATTTCTTGGAGAAATCATTGGGCTTCCACTTGCATTTGGAGTATAAAGACTATTTCGACGAGGGTCATTTGAATGACCGGCTTGATGATCAGATGAAAAGCGGCGAATCCATGCTGCCGCTGCAGCCATTATTTTTTAAGAAACAGGAAAGCTATAATGGCTCAAAATAATAACTATGAGAGACAAAAAAATGTTAAAAAGAAAAAACGCGAAAACAAAATATGTTTTTTAAGATTCTAAGAAACTCAAAAAAAAAGAATAAACAAGATTTACATAAAAAGAGAACACAAACAAAAGAGAAAATAGCTACTTTTAAAAAATAAATTACAACTTTTGTTTTTAGTTCTAAAACAACACGAAAAAAGCTGTATTTGAGTAAATTTTTTAGTTTTTCAAAAGCAAGAAATAACAAAACAAAACAAAGCAGACTCTGCAAATTAAATTTAAAAAATAAATAGAAAGCGTTCAACCATCCTACATAAGTGAACAGTGTTGTTTTTAAACACTATCAACAAAAAGAAAATAGCAATGAAAAGTGAGGAAAAGACCTCATCAAAAAAGATTCTCTTTTTTATTTTTGTTAAATGGGAGTCATGGAGAAAAAGAAGTTAAAATTGAAATAAAAAAGCAACTAACACGCAAATGCCAGAGAAAATGATACATAAAAAAATAGCAGAATATGTATGTATGTTTGCAATAGAAAAATAAATGAGTTCTACTGATTCACTTTCAAATTTTTTTATCTCCTTTTTTTGTCTGCAAATTGTTTAAAAATAAAAAAAGAGGAGATTGATTTTGTTGAATGATAAAAAAATGTTTCATCGACTTGACTTCTGAATATAAAATAGTTTGAAGCTTTAAGGAAGAAGAAAAACAAATAGGAAGAAAATTAACTAATTGCGTTATGCAACAAAAAAAAATGCAACACTAAATAATGCAGCAGTCTATTTTGTTTAAAAAAATTGGCTATGAAATCAACAAAATAACATGAGTAATATAAAAGAAGAAGAAAAGAAATAATAAAAGTGATGACTACTTCCTCCAAAGAGCCTTCACTGTTTCTTTATTGTAAGCAACAAAAAAAATTAGAAAACAATGTTTTAATCAAAATCGGCTTTTTCTAAAAAAGAAGCTATTTTAATCCTCTAAAAAAACTGAAATATTTTGGGCATTTTTTAAAAATATTAAATTTCAAATATAAGAAAGACACTCTTGTTTTTTTTTTGTTTGTTAGAGAAAGTCCATCCACTAAGAGTATTTTCACTTAAGCTTCCAGCAGACGACTATGATGACAACAACAATGTTTTTTAATGGCAAAAGGTTTCAGATTTCATTAGAAGCTGAGGAAGAAAAAAATGTGTGGTGTTCATAAAAAAATAGGTGGAAAAAAAGTGGAAACAAAACCGATAGAAAACACACTTAACCCGCCATTTGTGACTCAGGTATTTAAAATTTTCTTCCGCAATTTAATACTCTTTAATCTTTGACTCACTTAACTACTTTGAAAAGTAATCTTAATGGATCCAACCCACACAACACAAACATACCTTTTCTTTATTAATATTTGAATCAACAAAGTCTTCTTCTTGATAATTGTTTATATATTTACTAAGCTTTGTTTTAATTAAAACATGGAAATAATTTTTCGAATTCCACAAAATTCGGGTAAACATGAACAATCAAAAAGCAAAAGGTCAGCAGCATAATCATCCAAGTCATAATCATCACTTTCTTTGCTG
This sequence comes from Panagrolaimus kolymaensis, assembly GCA_028622995.1. Lineage (NCBI taxonomy): Eukaryota > Metazoa > Nematoda > Chromadorea > Rhabditida > Panagrolaimidae > Panagrolaimus > Panagrolaimus kolymaensis. The sequence goes on along the minus strand of JAJQJQ010000359.1, from coordinate 19,563 downwards.
GTGCTATATGAATCATTTTTCTTTCTCGCATCAGCATCGATAAAATTATAATATCATTTTCATTCACAAATAATTTATTATTATTATTCATCATTAAATAATTGTCGAATGAAAAACTATTTTTATATTGGTCAAGGGATATCGAAGTTGTAATAGATGGTGAAAAACTTGAGCTAATAACAATTGTTGAAAAGGTAGTACAAGGCTCAATCGTCGTCGACATCATTTTGAGTTCTTCCCCTGCCAAATCTAGATGATATGTCCACTTGTCGTCTTTTGTCGTCGTATGTCAAAGTTTTTTGTCCCAAACCTTTGAGGCAGAAAAAAAGATGATTGAAAGGATGTTCGTTATTTTCTGATGTTCAACAACAAGGTGGAGCGAAAACTCAAATGATCCAAACAAAACAACTGACACAAATAGGTATGTTTTTATCCGTGAAAAAATAATTAAATGTATCAAATTTGAAAAAACTACGTAAGCATCACATCGGATCCTTTACTAATCTCTTTTAAAAAATACTAAGAAAAAGGAAAAGAAAAAAGAGGAAAATTAAATGAAGAAGACGACTATATTTGGCACCTTTTCGTGCCATTTAACATTTAAAATGCCTCACTAAAATCCGGATTCATTTTTATTTTAGAAATCTCAAAGGTCAATTTTATGCTTCTTTAAGAAACCCTTTTAAATTTAAATCAAAATATGTAACTATTTTTAATTAAGTCAAGAATCAATTTGAAAACAAAAATGGAAAAAGATATTTAAAGACCAAATAAACAAAAATCACGAAAAGTATAAAGAAAAACTTTCTTAAAAATAAATACAAAAGCCAACAAATGAACAAAAAGAGCTGCAAAAAACTACCACAAAGTAGTGGTGTAAAATCCTTTTTTTGCAACCGCAACTGCTGATGCTAAAAGATAAATGGTGATGAAGACAAGAAAAAAAACACAGTTGCCTTTTGGCAGCATCCATCTTTGCGTGGTGGTTGTTCATAAAAGAAATTTTTATATCCAAAGATGTTTGAGATAAAAAAAATCCCACAAGACGCATTTTTTATTTTATGCCTATTTTTAATGTCAGTGATTTAAGTGACTCGTTTTGATATAAAAATAGTTTGAGAAAAAACAAAAGTTTCGCTATAATATTTGCTTTTTTGCCATTAAAATCATAGCAATAGTGATTGTTGACAAAAATATAAAGAAAAAGAAATCTTAAAAGCCATCTGGGATTAAAAGCAGCAACAACAAAAAAGAGCTAAAAATATTTTTTAATAGCTAATGGAAATCTAAAAAATAAAAAAAGACAATAGAAAAAAACAAAGTAAAAAAGTGAATAATGATTGTCGCCATTCTTTTATTTTAATGTTTATTAAGGCGCAGTTAATAATATTTTAATGAAGGACATGGTTATCATTAATTTTCCACTCGAGCAACCCATTTAAAATTTTTAAGATTTTTAAACTCAATATTAATAAATTAATAAACTAACCGTAATTCTAACCCACGATGAATTATTTGAAGCTGTTGTTCTTTCTTCCACAATAATACTTGCTGTAATTGCACTTGATGGACCCGCTTCTTGTAAACATCCGAACCCGAACGATTACTACTACCAAATAAATCAACCCGACTGATTGGACCCGAATGTTGTCGTTGTCGTTGTCTTCTTCGCCGCCTTTGGCTACTGCATAAACAACAAGTAATAAACATTTTACTACAATCAAAAAATGCACTGGTTGCGGTTTTTTGTGTTGGCGTTGTTGATATTGTTGGTGATGTAAGTGGAGTATGAATGGGTGAAGAATTTGAACCTAATATAATATTGTTGCTGCCACCATTAGATGACAAAAATTTGGCGGTGGTGGTGGCGGTACAATACTATTGAATTCCATTATTTTTTAATCTTGAATTTATCGTACCATAATTTTTTGAGCTAAAAATAGGGTAAAAAATAATTAATAGTTTATAAGGAACAAGAATATTAAAAAACAAAGCTAAAAATAATATTCATTTTACAAAAATACAGCAATAGTCAGAAACCTTAAAAGTTGGCATACTAAAAAAGAAATTTTCAGAAATAAAAAACACCAAAAAAATTGACAGAGACCATTTCAAAAACAACAAGTTCATCATATTTTACGAGAAAAAACAAATCTATGAAAAACAACTTTAAAGTTTTTCTTAGCAAGTTTTTTGATTGCAAAACCATCACAAGCCAAGTATCAAGAGCCCTTAAAATAATATTAATAATAAGAAACTGATCAAAAATGAATGAAAAAAAGAAAGAAACAAAAAAACTTTGCATGACATAAAAAGAAAAAGAAGTCAAAAAAATTTCCTTTCTTTCTTCTCTCCAAAAAAGAGAGTGTTTTAAAAAGGTGCAAAAAAAAGTGTCCAACAGTGGGAATAAAAAATAAAAGTTAAAAAAAATGTTGCTTTCATAAAAATATTCTTTTTTTTTATCTAAAAAAGTAGGGAAGCATTGTTCATCAAAAAACCTTATTTACATACGCAAAGAGTAAAAGAAAAAATGGCATTGTATGCTTTTAGCAGCAACAACAGCAGCGATGCACAAATTAAAAATATTTTTCACTTTGCTTTTTCAAAATATAAAAGTAACAGTTATTTTTTTTTTGTTGCATAAAAATTATGAAAAAGAAAAATGCGAAGAGATTAACCAAAATCAATGAAAATATTTTAATCTTCTTTTTTTCATATTAAAAAAAATATATTTATATATTTACATAATGCGGAAGAAGAAAGATGTTTGAAGTAAGTGAAATTAAAAAAGGATATGGCTATTTTTAAGAAATAATACGGAAATATATATCTAAATGCTTTTCTTTAAGTGGAGAAAGAAAGAAGAAGAAGGATAGTTAAATTATTTTCTACTTCGTCTTTTTAAATTAGCAAAATTGCAACAGCAAAAGAGCATCCTACTTACGCAAAAAAAAGAAAGAAAAAAGGCGCTTCTTCTTTTTTTCTATCATCGTAAGACCTTAAAAAAGTGTTATGTGGCGCAGCGACGGCGCTCGTCCACATGCATCAGTCTTTTTGACACCAAACGTGCCAGAGAGATAGCAACAAACAAGACAGAAAAAAATAAAATAGACAATGTTTTTTTTCCGCCACAACAGTGTTGGATTGGAGTCTTCTCGCTTTTTTAAAAAAATAAAAGAAGACGTTCATATAAAAAAACCACCAACACCACCAATACGACCATTTTTTGAGAGCCGTTGTTGGTTCCATGTGTGGCCCCCGCAGGCTTTGTGAAGAAGCATTTCCGATGAATACTGCTAAGAAAATATTTTGGCACAAAAGAAAGTGAAAAATAAAAAGAGAAAGAGTCGTCAGAAAGTTATTTTCTTTTAAACTTTATCCATGGATGTCAGATTTTTTTTCTTTGGTAGCCGAAAGGAAAGGTAACAATAAAATTGCAACATCTATTTTTTTTATTCCATATTTTTTTAAAATTCAAAACTCTACTTTCCTGAATCTTTTTAATTTGTTGCTGCTACCTTTATTTTTTTTTTGTTTACAAAAAAAGAAGATAAAAAGATTTTAACATCTGCAACAACAAAAAAACTGAGGAAAATAAAACCAATAAAACGTCGAACACTTTTTATTTTTAAAAGATTAATGGAAGCTAGAGTGTTAGGCTATAGATCAAAAAAGATAAGTAAAAACTGACTCTCAAAAGAGCCTACTTTCCTTTTTAAAAAAATATGAAATATAGATGCCTAGCAATCAACAGACATAAAAAGTAAATAAAAAATGTCTGCAAAATTATTAAAAAATTTGGCAATATTTTTTCGCCGTTATTGAATAAATATAAAAATTTTACTCTTCCAAGAAAGCTATAAGCTGCATATTCCCTTGATAATATGACGTCGTAACTGAAACCTCATAAACAAATAAACAGCAGAATTTGTCTCTTTCAATGCAAAATAAATATGTGCCAAAAACAGAAACATTTTCATGCATTATAAATTTTCAGATAAAGCAGGTGTAACTTTAGATGTTTTTTAGAAACAAAAAAAGGTTTATACATCGACCATGCCATTTCGAACACTATTATCTTGCAAAAAAAAAATGCAATTGACAGAAGATTTTATTAATGTTTTTGCAAAATTTAAAAAAAAAATAAGTAGTTTAAACGAATTAATAATAAACAATGATTCACTAAAAAAAGTAAACTTCATACATAGTTTTTTTTTATTTGTATTATTTACTTATCAAAGCATTTTTTGGTTTAAGTGAAAAAAAACATTAATTTTGGTTGCTTCCAAATCGGCCTGTTAGGATTTGGATTTGAAAAATATCATGGAAAACGAATGTAAAAATATAAAAGTAATGAGAAAAGTAAAGCACTTTTCCTCTGCAATTTTTTTTCTTATTTAAAACGTTTTAAACTAAATTTTGTGTTTCTATGGGTGCTTGATGCAGCAGATAAATAAATGGATCACAATTGTGGTAATTCCAACGGACGGAATACAAAACCTCGTTGGGATTAATTTTAAAATATTTAATTGAAAATTTTCGGATCAATAAATCCAAATGTCCAATTCAGGCCCTAATTCAAAACGAGATTCCTAATGTCTTCCTCTATGTTTGATGCCATACATTGATATGTCTAGAAATTGTTTTTTTTTTTTGCAGCCATTTCTGAAATGTCTTAGATTTGCATGAATTTTTTAGAAGAAAAGAAAAAAATAAGATCAGCAGAAAGAGGCAAAAAATATTTGTTTCATAATTAAAACTTCTTAAATCCAATAATTTTCGAATGACTGTTTTTGGCTTTTTTGTAATGAAAACATGCATCAAGATGTATAAATACATTAAAAAGAATTGGTCCAATTAATTCTTATGATAAACCAAAAATTTAAATAAGCCAAAAAATCAAAAATTTTGTGATGTGTTGAGAAAGGGCGGGCCGGGTCGGTTGAGATTTTGAGATGAGATGAGATGAGTCCAGGATTCGAACCCAGCGAAAATTCTACAACGTCTTGCAAAAATTCCACTGCGCCAGAAAACTGGATAATAGATACCAGCTTTTTTGGACTATATGAAAGTGAACTTTTTGTTGAATTTTGAAATAAATTTTCAATATTTTTGGGCAATTTTGAAAGATAATGAAAAAGTAGATTATCTAAATCATTTTTTATATATTTTTACTCATGTTTTTCAATCAATTTTCTTACAAATTACCTATCGAATGAAGTTAGGGATATTTAAGTTTAATGTTTTACACTTAAAAAAACCTTTTTTTAAGGTTAAAGCCTTTGCAAAAATCAATAAAATCCAAAATTATTTCTCTGTTTTAAAAATCTTGAAGATTAATTATTTTACTAAATATTCGAACTCCACTTTTTTTTTCAATCATTGAGCTCATCAACAAGATATTTGGGTTTTAAATAAATGAATGAATAACATTAAAAAATTAATTTGCTGAATCCCGTTTTGAGTTACGGTGTTCAATAAAGCATATGGATATTTTTATCCAAATGTTTATTATATGATTTTTAAAAATTATTCCCAACAGGGTTTTGAATCGCATACCAATTATGACCTTTAACCAACATCCATAATCTATTAATGGACCTCCTCCTCTATGTACATTTTCTTGCTTCAAAGCATGATACATGATTTCATTAGAACTCAACATCTGGAACACAAAATATTTGAAATGCGACTATTTTTTCTTTTCCACATATTTTTATTTATTTTTTAATCATGAAAATGTATGTTGTTTTTAGCTCAATACTTCATTTAAAATGAGAGGAAAGCTCGAAGTTTGATACTCATTAACATAGGTACTTTTTTTTCTAAGCCATATAGCTCGATCAGAGCCTTTTCTTTCACTAAAAAAATATGGATCGAATTTTGTAGGTTTGTATGTGATTTATCACTTGTGATAAACAAATTTTTTTTTAAGTTTCCATATTTATGAGTTTGGAGTTTTTTTCCTTTATCAAAGCGTTTTTTGCTTTAAGTGAAAAAACATTAATTTAATTATCTTCCAAATCGACCTGATAGGATGGGATTTGAAAAAGATTATTGAAAATGGATGTAAAAATGCATAAAAAAATGATAAAAATAAAGCACTTTTACTCTGCAATTTTTTTCTAATTCAAAAAGTTTTTAAACAGAATTTTATATCTCTATGGTTGCTTGGTGAAGCAGATAAATAAATGGATCACATTGATATGACAAACTATACGGGTCTAGTATCTCATCCGAAAATTTTAATATGTTGACATTCTCACACAACATGCAAAAAAAAAGGAAAATAAACAAGCAGCAGTAGCAGCATAAAACATGGCAACCATTAATGTTCATGAACGAGGGCACTTCCTCTATTTTTTCTTTTTCTTCTAAAAGTGGCGTTATGCCTTTGCTGTCTCTCTCTCACACATTTGGAAAGCATAGACGTCGACAACGAAGATTGTTTCGTTCTTTTTTCTTTCATGTTTTTTATTTTCTTTCTTTTCTGGACAAAAACATTGGTATTTCACTTTTTTTTCTTCGTTTGGTTTTTCAACTTAGGTATTGCGCTTAGTTTATGTTAAATTATTTGGAAATGAATGTGTGCAATAATGTGTCTCTGTTATTAAACCTTGCTTTTATCATTTACGAATTATTGATATAAAAAAATAGATAGATCCATAAACAATTTCACTTCGTTTTTTCATTCGATCAAATTTGTTTTTCTTGCTGCCATTATTTGATCTTTAATTTTTTACCAGAATTTAATTAAAATGAGCGGAGAAATGGAGTCTTCTACTTCCACTCCACCTGTGGCACTCAATGGCGACGATGGGGCATTTGATTCAGATGATGAGGAAGAAAAGGGTAGTAAAAGTAAGTTTTTTTGTATTATTTTTTTTGAAAATTAAAAATTACTTTTAAAAAATGAAAATGCGTGAAGTTTTAATTTAGAAACAGTTTTGCGAAAAAGTATTGAGGTTCTTGGTTTTCTTCTCATTAATTTCCCAAAGAAATGTCTATTTTTTAAAGCATAATTTTTTTCAAATGAGAGACAAAGCTTGCTAGTTTTATTAGTCTTAAAAAATTCAGCTGTTTGCATTTATTTTCACGAGGCACAAATCTTTGAGAGATGAAAAACTCATAAGCATATCTATCTTCTCCCTTGGAAATATAAAATAAAAAATGAAAAACTTTTTCATAAAAAAGTCATAAATTGGAAGGCAAAAAAAGAAGAAAACAAAAAACACGGCTTTGAATATATCCTTCAATTTTTTTTTGTTGATCAACAACTGGCACTTTTTTAATGTTTGCTTGCTCGACGAAAGATGTTGTGGCCTTGCACACACAGAAGTATTCAAAGTGCCGCTGTCTCTGGTCTCGTATGGAATTTGTGCCGTGGATGGCTGAATGGTAATTCTGACTGGCACACATTCTCATATTTTGTCATTGTTGTTTTCTAACTTTGTTTTTAATGTATGTAATATCCTTGCTGAGCAGTTGCTCCAATAAAGACCACATTAATATATGTTGACCTGATTGAGGTTACAACAAAGTGGTGACGAGATCGTGATCAAACAACTCAATCTCCGAAAAGACCGCTCGCCAACTCAATTCAAAAGAAAAAGAAGAAGGAAGCTGCAGAAGAGAACTTGCTGCTGGTGCTGTTGGAGAAAGATAGAAGAAGCTCTGGACTCAACTTGGAAAGCAATTGATATGGTCTTTATCTCAAAATCGACAGTATCAAAATCCTCGTATGTTCATCTCAAAGTTCGTATGTTGTATGTTATGCTCGTTTCAAGTTCTTCATACTGGAATCACTTCTTATCCGACGAATATGGTCATATGTTCATCTCAAAGCTCGTATGGTACTTTCGCTCGTGTCTATCATCAACCAACTCCTTCATGTCAATCAACTCGTATGGTCAACTTGCTCGCTTGGAACAAACTTGGAAAAGTCAAAATGAGTTACGCTTTAGCTCCAGAAAAGCATGATCTTGCTGGTGGTGTTACTCGATGGAATCGATGGAAACTCAGCATGATGTTTGTGTCTTTTGCTCAAAGACAATCGTTTGATGATAGCGAACAATCATCCGGCTTACGATTTGGCCCGAGAGCACAAAATCTGTTTTGATGATAGCGAAGAATCATCCGGTCTACGATTTGGCCGTGATCGCTTGGTGAAACCAGCTGTAAATCTCTTGATCTTGAACACATGGGTATGGTAATGCTGCATGGAATGGAATCCGAAAAACTTCAGAAAGGAGGGGAAAGGGACATGGAACATGTGCCCAAGACATGGAAGTCGAAACCTCATGGAAGAACCTCTGGTAAATTGGTATGGATTCTGGCGTCGTATACGATCACTTGGTAAAGAAGCTCAAGAAGAAGCTAAAGAAATTGAATGGTCGTGATACTGAACAGTCGAATGGAATTGGTTGAATTTCTCCTGCTCAACTACATGGAACCTGAAGTTTCTGGATTGAAAGCTCGTCATGGTAATGATAAGGAATTATGGAAACCGCATGATGAAGCTCGTATTGTATGATCTCCAATTGAAGAATCAAATGGACATGCTAAAGAAGAAGCTATGGAAAGCTAAGAACAAGACAAGAAGATTGATCGTCCAACTCAAAGATAGGTGGAAGAAGAGTGTTGTGGCCTTGCACACACAGAAGTATTCAAAGTGCCGCTGTCTCTGGTCTCGTATGGAATTGTGCCGTGGATGGCTGAATGGTAATTCTGACTGGCACACATTCTCATATTTTGTCATTGTTGTTTTCTAACTTTGTTTTTATGTATGTAATATCCTTGCTGAGCAGTTGCTCCAATAAGACCACATTAATATTTGTTGACCTGATTGAGGTTACAACAAAAGAAAAAATGCTTCCACTTGCTTGCTTAGATAACAGACGATCCCCAAATCTTACATCATTGTTTTTGCTTCTTTTTTTTCTTTGCTTGTTCCCGATATCAAGCAGCGGATATTTTGGAAGATTTCAATCCAGCATTTGTTCGTCTTCAACCAACCGCACATTATTCATTTTTTTAGTTGTTCGATTTTGATTGCATTTTACATTTTTTTTCTTCCAAAGTTTTAATTTTTTTATAAAAGTCTGAATTTTTTTTTCTGTTACGGTCCAAAACTTACAGCGCTAAAATTTATTAATTTGTTTCTAAAGTTTTTCATTCACCTGTTTTAAAATCTTATTTTTTGTCAAGTAAAAACAAAATGTTGAGTTTTTTCCTCCAATTAAACAGCCTGGTAATAAATTTGTTAAAGTCATAAAACTTTATTAGATTTATAACTCCTATTCACCTCTTTACAAAAAAAAACTAATGATTTTTTTAAAGTACCATGGGAATAGGAGCCATATTAGCTTCCATTAAAGCCAAAAAAACTGTCGCTAGTTTTTAGTTTTTGTTTAATAAATTTTTTTTTATCAAAAACAAAAATAAGTATCATAGGTTAAAAAAAACTTTTTGTTTCAACGTTTATGTTTTGTTGTAAACTTTCTTATGTTAAGTATTTGCTTTTTGCGCAACAAGCATTTTGTTTTTGAATAGTTTTTTTTCGTTGTTGTCTAAAAAAATTGATGACGGAAAGAGTAGGTGGCTAAGCTTTTGTTCAAATCACAAACAATTAGTTTTAATGTTTTTGTTTTGTTTTTGCTTAAAAATCACAAGCAAATAATTGATTGTTTTTTAAGTCAAAAAATGAAGGCTTTTAATTTTAAATTTGATGCATTTTTCAATTTTTCGGATTTATCTTTTTTTAAACGTGATTACATGCTCTGGTTTTCCTTGACACTCTAAGGCTTCTTTTGTGTTTAAAGTTGTTCTGAAAATTTCAAGTTTTGTTTTTGTCTCCAAAACAGCAGCAATTAACCTCCAATTAGCTTTTGTTTGGAAAGACATTTTTCTGAAAAGACGTTTTAAATTCCATGTTTTTAAAGAGGCCAAATCACATGCATTCAAACACGTAGATTTTTTCCGTCCAATCTATTAATGATTCGATTTTTTTTTTGATTCAATGACAAACAAACGTAAAAAAATTGTTCTTTTGACAAGATTTTATGGTTGTTTGTCATTTATTTTAATACAATCATAAATTGGTGTGCATTTGGGAGACATGGAAAAAAATGACCGCCCTATTTCGGTAAAAAAAGAGAAAACGAGACAATGATTAAAAAAAGACAGATACAACGTTTTTGGAAAAAAATAAAGTAAAATAGTAGTCGATTTTCGTTGAAGTTAGAATAAATAAGTAATCATGGATATGTCTCATAAGTTGGGGTCAGTAAGCTTATTTTTTATCTTTAACCTATCCTCTACCTTAATGTCTGAGAGTGTCGAAGAAAGCCAGTGCCAAACTAAAAATTCTAAAAATTTAATATCTTTTAATTAAACCTTTTTTTCTTGTCTTTAGAAAGTCCCGACTTCTGGCCGGCGGTGACTTTAAAGAAATGCCTATTTCAACATGATAAGCACTTAAGGTAATTTTCGACGATCACTCTTAGAACTAATCTATAATTCGTGCTAATTTATTTTTTTTAGGAGCATGAAAGAGGTCCTTTCCACCATGGACCCAAATGCTGAACCTAATTCTCATATTGAATTCAAAGAAAAAACTCATATTCTTTGTGCGAGATTTCTTGGTGGAGCATGGAAAACTGTTTCACTTGATAATATGAAAATTTCAAGAATCAAGTTTGTCATTCATTTTACGGTTTTTTACTTTTCTATGATCTACTTATATTTCAGAGGTGGAATGAGCAACATGTTATTTTTGTGCAGATTAACGGAAAATCATCCCCCAATTGGAAATGAACCAGATAAAGTTTTACTTCGAGTTTATTTCAATCCTGAAACTGAAAGTCATTTGGTGGCTGAATCAGTCATTTTCACTCTCCTTTCTGAACGCCATTTGGGCCTAAACTTTATGGTATTTTTTCTGGTGGTCGTTTGGAAGAATACATTCCAGTAAGTTTACATCCTTCTAGACCTTCCATCACAATGATTCCTTCATTTTAGTCACGTCCATTAAAATGTCATGAAATTGCAATTCCATCCATGTCCAATAAAATTGCTAAACGCCTTGCACATGTTCATCAACTTGAAGTTCCAATTTGGAAAGAACCTGATTATCTTTGTGACGCTCTTGAACGGTATATTCTATATTTTTCAAATCTTTCTTAGTTTAAAACTATCCATTTTTTAGATGGCTTCATCAATTAGCTACCATTCCTGGTGCACATTCAAAGTTTGAAATTCCTGAAAAATTTCATGAATTTGCTCCAAAAGTTATTACAACCGAAGATATTGGAAAAGAAATTGAATATTTGCGAAGTCAAATCGTGCACAGCACCAGCGAAGTTACATTTTGTCATAATGATATGCAAGAAGGAAATATTCTTTTGCCTAAAGCAAGTTCAGGAAACATTCGAATGCCATCCATTGGCGGAGATGGCGATGGAGCTTCAAATTCTTTGAGCGCTTTCAATCCCAATGATCCTCGATTGGTTTTGATTGATTTTGAATATGCAAGTTACAATTATCGTGGATTTGATTTTGCTAATCATTTTGTTGAATATTCAATTAATTATGATATTGATGAACCACCATATTATGAAATTAAACAAGAAAATTTTCCATCCAAAGATCGCATGTTTGAATTTATGCTTTCATATTTAAAGGAACTCAACCCAAATAAAGAAGACAATGAATTAGAATCTCAAGCTCATTCCATGGTTGAAGTAAGTCAACTTAACTTTCACCATATACTTGGATCTCAAAGTTTGATTTCAGGAAACACTACCATTTGTTCCAGTTTCTCATCTTCTTTGGGGAGTTTGGGGGCCTTTTACAAGTTGAAGTTTCACCCGTTGGTTTTGGATTTTCTGATATGGCTGTGATCGATTGGGATTATATTTCAAAAATCGTCATTATCTTGAACAATTCAAATAAAAAGTGTCGACCGACTAGTTTCAAAGAAACTCTTATTATATCTTCTTTCGACTATTACGGTGTGAAAGTTCCAGAAAATTTTTGTTTTTATTAATCTAAATTTAGTTTTTTCTAAACACTATTCAACTTAATTTTGAGATTGTTCAAGCTCTTTTTACTTATGCTTCGAGCTTTTTATTATAAAAATATTTTGGAATTTATTAATAAATTAATAGAATAAATAAAAAAATTCATATTGATTTTTGAAGGGAAAAATAATCAGCAATATAAATAGAAAATTAAAAATGGAGTAACCGAGGTTTACAAATCAATGAGAATAAACTTCTTTGGCTTTCATTTATAGTTGAATGTGCGAATGGAAGGAGTATCAAATTACAAAAAACAAAAAAATGTTTGCAAGGGTTTTTGCTACACACATATTCAAAGTTCAAAAATTATTTTGTTTATGTGTGTACGTCTCATGAATTGCAAATATTTTAACTAAAGTTTTTTTTGTGGTTTTATGATAAAGTTTTTAATCCCATTCCTAAAACTAAAACCGTTTAGAGAATATTAACCCATTTTCTGAAAATGCGAAAAAAAAACTGCTGAAATCAATCTATTTTTTTCATTTTGAACGAGGTCTTCCACTGTCTGGTTATACATACATAAACTTTAAATCAATGATTAACCAAAAAGAAAAATATGACTGACTGATTATAGATTGGTGATTGACAGAAAACAACATTTTTTTGCTGCGTCAAAGTCTTTGAGAGAGTGCTTGGCCACATTTTATTTAGGCCATGTATGGGAAAAAATGACCTCGATCGTTTTTATTGCTTGCTTTTTTATTAGGACACTAAAAAAATCCAAGCATAAACTTATTTTTAATTCGAGATCGAGTTTGAAAAAAGTTTCTATGTCTCTCATTTTTTAACTTTGCATATATAATCTTCTTAGCCTCAAACATTTCGGGAAACAATGCTTTTAGTTACACTAAGGTCGCTGTACAAGCCGATTACGATTATAAAAAAAGTATGTATGTACATATCATCGACGACAACGACGACAAAAAAGCTTTTTTTGCTTACTACCACTACTAACTTAAGCAGAAACGGAACAAAATTGTTGCGATACTTTTCCATCCATTCTTTTTTTTTCTGTATAATTTATTATTTTTCTTTTTTAGTGATTTTGGTTTTGATTGAAGGTGCAGAAAATAAAAAAGATAAAAAAAATAGTAGCGTATTTCTTGAACCCCTTAGAATTTTGCTGCTAAAAAAAATTGATGACTGATTAATCAATGCTTTTTTTTCCTCCTCGTTTTCATGCTCCAGACAACCGTGATTTATTCACCGCTTCTTCGATGGTGTCTGCTATTTATTGATAAGCAGCAAGCAACAAAAAAAGAAGAGTGAATTATTGCAGAAATATTAGCGTTTGTTGCTTTCATAATGGTTATTTTCCTTTCTTTTTTTTCTCACCTCACCTCCCGCGCTTTATGGTTCGATAATTTATTTTTTTTCCTGCATCAAATGTTTTTTGTCTGCACACTTTTTCTTCCTCTATTACAAACCTCAGGGACAATGGTCAAAAGACATTTTTTTCTTTCTTTCTCCTCTCACATGGTGCCTTTTAAATGAGGAAATGACCATCACAAACTTGCTTGCTTGCATTCGTTGCTCAGTTGTTGACTCCAAACGTTATTTTATTCTTTGTTTTTGCAAATTTTTTCCAAGACAAAGTCAAAGATTGCAAAACTTTTTTTTGTTTATCACAAATCCTTCCACACAATTTTTTTCTTTCTTTCAGGATTTATCTTTGTTTTTTTTTTTGAAAAAAACCTTTTAACGCTTTTAAACTAATCTTTTTCCGCAAGCAATAAATTTTCCTTTTATCTATTTTTATAAAAAAAATTCGAACAATGTTTTTCAATTTTATTGTTTTGTTTTTTTAAATAAAAAATTTGCTATTCTAATGTTTCTTATAGTACAAATTCGAGAGAAAAAATGCTATCATTTTTGTAGCTTTATGATTAAGTCCTGTGTTTTTTTGTTGTTGTACTGAATCATTAGTACAAATGGGCATCATTTTTGTTTCACAAAAAATTGATGTTGAAATTAGCATCAATTTTTTTTGTAAACTTTTCTGAAACATAATCAATTTTTGGCGCCTTTTTATGTCATAAATTTCAGGATGGTGTCACAAATCTTCTTAAAATTTGCCTATTTTGCAATTTTTCTTCTCACTTTTGGAAACCACAATGTACATCTATCTATTTTCGCTTTTTGGTTTTAAAATTTGCACTTTTTTCATTTTTCGTTTCTCTTTTTTTAACTAAGAAAATCAGAATGGCGATGTATAACCGTAATTCTAGAAAATTGTTTTAACTCAATCTTTTTATCCATTTTCAATTGCTCAAGTTCAAAGTTGGTTTGAACACTATTTCCTGCATAGTTTTGTTTTTGCACGAAAAAAGAGACGCATAGATTAGCAAAATCTTATTAAAAAGTTTTACGTCTTCTCATATCCGCTTTATTTTGTTTACCATCATCGATGCTTTTTCAAGTGACAACAAAAAAGAAACGAGTGTGTCACATTTTGCAAATCACGCTGCTTGCGATAATGATATTAGTTTACGTGAACTTAAAGCTGCACTTTTTTTTCTGCAAGATTTGTCTCACATTTTTTTTGTTTTTTGTTACTTGAAAGTTTGTAAAAAAAGGTTTTTATTGATCTTACGTGAATTGTAAAAATCTAATTAAATTTTATTTGCTTCAAAAAATACTTTTTACCTAAAGTTATTTTTTTATAGTTTATTCTTTTTACAAACAATAGACATTAAAAAGGGTGAATTCACGCGACGACAATGACTGAAGTTCTGAAAAGCCCAAAAAAGGGTGATGAAGCTGAACCCTTTATTCCTGGTCTTGAAGGATCACCAAGAAAGTCAATTTGTTGCGGAAGAACCTCCGCCGAAAGATCGCGGCAATGTAGTTTTATTTATTATTATGCTTCATGGTATTGGAACTCTTATTGCTTGGAATGTCTTTATTACTATGCTTCCATGGCAAGTTTATTTTTTAATTCAAAATTCTGTTTCAATCAAATTAAATTCCTTTTTAGTATTATCAAGAATTGAAGCTTAAACCTGATAGTGAAATTACCGAAAAACCAGGATATTATACAAAACTTCATGAATTATGTTTGTATTTGTTCTCAATTGCCTAATTTAATTATAAACATGATTGGAATGTTTTCGGATAAAGGAAATTTATTGATTCGAATTGTGGTTTCCCTTTGTATTGTTGCAGCTTCCACACTTTTTACCATCTTTTTTATTTTGTTGATACAACTGAATGTAAGTCACAACATTCATTTTTTTTGGATTATAGAAAATATATTAGGGAAGTTTGGCTTCTTTATTCTTACCATGATTTCGGTGGTGGTCCTTAATGCTGCAAATGGTTTTTATCAAAACAGCATTTATGGTTTAGTTGGATCTTTCCCTGGCAAATATATTAATTCCGTAGTTCTTGGAAATAATATTTGTGGTTTATTTGTACTTTACTTTTAATGCTTACAACTTACTGTAAGACTCTAATTTTAAGAATTTCTTAAACACAAGTATTTCAGTTATCAAAGATATCCAACTTAATGCTGCAGTTTTCTTTTCCATGTGCTTTCTTACTTTTGATTACTTGCATCATTTCATTCTTTTATCTTCGAAAACATGTAAGAAAAATTAAAATAATTTAAGATGTTTATAAATTACAAATTTATAATTTTTAGCCATATTTCAAATACCAAATGGCAGTGGCCCAAAGATCCCGTGGAAAATGCAGGAGCTCCTACTTTCTCTGATTATATTTACTGTATTCAAAGAAAGTTGGTTTACGATTGACAAATGTTTTTTTGCGTTTTCTTTGTCACTTTATTGCTTTTCCCTTCGGTGCTTGTGAACATTAGACTTTATCCAATTGGACGACAATATGATTTGCCTGTAGTTCCAGGTAAGCTGAAGCAAAAAATGTTTAAAAAAATAAAAATTAATTTTTTTTAGAAAATCTCTACCACACTATTTTCATTTTCCTCAATTTCAATACTTTTACCGTAGTTGGAAGTAAAATAGCTGATTACATTCAATGGCCATCACCGAAATATGCATTTATGCCTATTTTTGCTCGTCTTTCATTTATAGGTTTATTCTTTTTTTGCAATTTTGTTCCATCTGGTTATCGAACTTGGCCAGTTTTTTATTCCAAATGAATGGGCTGTTTTTATTCTCATTTCATTACTTTCTCTTACCCATGGATACTATAGTTCGATCTCGCTTATGTATGCTCCACGGTATGCCAATTTATTTAGAAAAAGTTTTATTCATATATTTTTTTAATTTTCAGAGGTGTTGAAGCTTCCAAAGCTCGTGTGCTTGGAAAAATGTCGGCCTTTTTCCTCGTATTAGGAATTGCAACTGGGATTGGTTGCTCGTTTTTAACTAATTATCTCGCTCATATTTAAATTTGCTCATATCGTTTTGTTATTTTTACTTCCTTTTTTTATCTATCACATTATCGCTTTTTATTTTATTTTGTTAACCAAAAGTGCTTTACTTTTTTATTCTTCTTAAATAAATTAAAAATAAATAAATGGTTAGCTATTAACTCATAATGGATGAACGAGCTTTGTCTAAAATTTCTTTTCGAATTTTAGGATAATCTGGATGTGTTTGTAAAATAGCTAAACAAATTTCAATGCATTCAAAAAACTTTCGACATTTAAGATAATTGTATGCAAGTTTGAAACCAACAGCGGGGTTACGGTGTTTTCCAAGTCGCCATGCACATTCATAATTTGCGGCAGCGTCGACAAATTCTGATTGGCGCTCACGCAAGAAACCCATGTATTCAAAAGCTTTAATACAACTCTAAAAAAATATATTGATTCCGTTTTTAAGGTCTAAGGTAAACATTTACTTACAGAATTATACTGTAAAACAGTTCTCAAAACAGTTGTAGCTTGATCAGTTTTTCCTTGATTAATATAAAGATCTGCTAATAAAAGCCAGCCTAAAAATTTTTATTAGTGTCCATGCCCCATAGAAGTAACTGAAACTTACATCGTTCAAGATAATCTGCATCTTCTAAACTCCAAGTATATGAAACTAAACGCTTCAACAATGTTTTAGCTTTTTGTCCTTGCTTCAACAAAAATATGCTCGTGAAGCTCCTAAAACCGCTCCAACATTTACAGGTTTCTCTGCTTCTGAAGTAGCTGTTGAGGTGCTATCTTTTCAACCAAATCAAGAAAATTGTTTAATGCTTGCTGGATTTTTACACGATTAGAAGTTGCCAAAAGAATAAAGTTTTCCATCAAAATAAATTTTTGTGCAAGTCCAGGTTTTGCTCTGATTTCCTGGAAACAATTTTTTGTTTATGGAAATAAAATTGGAAAACTAATTTACATTTAAAAACCTTTCAGCGATTTGACATTTAATTCTCTTTCAGCTTGATTTGCATCGCTTCTAAATTTAACAGTTATTTTAATTTTTTAAATTATATTTCTCACATTGATTCGATAGTATTTTCAAGAGCTTCACCTCCCAATGTCTCATAATCAGGATTAAGGAATATTTCGATGATATTATAAACAGCACGTTCACCCCATTCTGAATCTCTTCTAGCTCGATTAAAATAATTTAGCGCTGAATTTGGATCACATGTGTACCATTCTAAAAGGCCTTTGCAATAATTATATCCAGCATCCACGTTTGCTCGAGGATTAGATTCAAGGGCTTTTTTGAGGAGATGTTCAGCGGCATCCAAATCTCCTTTGCGCCAATGAAGTTCCATACATCTTGCCATCGAATGATATTGATCTGTAATAAATAAAGTATTTTTTAAATTTTAATTGATATTTCTTACTTGGATTTCTTTCCAACAATTGAGAAAAATGTTTCATTGCAATATCTCCTTCACTTCTCTGATACATAATATCAGCCATTAACTAAAATTAATTTATAAAAAATGATTAAATAACTTGAAAGTTACCAAAGTTGCTTCATTGTTATTTTTTTCAATATTTAAAATAGCTTGACATTGTTGATTGCATTGTTGCATTTTTCCTATGGTATAATAAATTTGCGCCAGCGCAAGCATGCTTTTGATGTCTTTGTTATCGATTTCTATGGCCTCTTTATAAAAATCAATCGCTCGTAATGTTCTCTTTTTGTTCGATAAAGTTCAGCGAGTTTACAACAATACTAAATTTCAAGATTATGTATTGTAAATTTTTCCAAACTAATAAACTTACTTGCTTGCCAATTTCTTCTCTCCAGTAGGATTTCCAACTTCATTGGGTGGTCTTGAAAGCATTTTTCCTTGTAATTGTTTGGCTTTTAACAAATCTTTTGCTGCTTCATCAGGATTCCCAGTGTCAAGATGAAGCTTTGATAACAACATCCAATAACTTACATGCTCTCGCAAAGTTTCGACATCTTTAATTTATATTTTTATTTTAAATTCTCAACAAATTAATTTGTTACCTGAAGGATCAGATCGGGCATCAACAACTTCCATTAAAATGCGTTCACATTTTTCATAATTTTTTATTCGAAGTAGTTCCTCGGCAAATCGAAGTCTCATAACATTTTGTTTTCCTGTTTTCATTGCAGCTTCAAAAAATGTAATCGCTTTATGATACAAATGACATTTAACATAAGCGTCTCCAATTTTTTCTGCAAGCGCATGATCCTTTGGATTTCGACGCATTGCGGTTTCATAAGCTTCTATAGCTTTGTTAGGCTGCAAATTTAATTTATAAAATGAACTACTTTTTTTATATCCACTTACTTCCTGGATGCTCATATAAGCATCACCAACCAAAACATGCGCTTGTGGACTTGGATCTGCGTTTAATATATCTCGATAGCAACTTGCAAATCGTTGTTTGTCATGGCATTCTTCCAAATATATTTGTGCCATTTTTATTCTAACCGCTTGATAATTTGGTTGATCCGAATCGATTGCTTGCAAAACATCCAAAGCGCCTTTAATATCACCTCTCTGAAGGCGTAATTGTGCATTCATTAAAACAAATTTTTTCTTCTTCCGGTGTTCCTGTGTAACGATTTAAAGCTTCTTTCATGATGGCATCAGCATCATAAACTCGCCCCATTAATTGATAACAATCAATTTAATTCCAAATAAATGGCAATTCTATCAGCTTCACTAACATCCATTTGTCGAGCTGCTTTAACAACTAAAATTCAAATTTGCATTGTTACGTTTTAAAGTTTTTTTTACCTTTAAAAACAGGCAAATCCAGAGCTTGCTTTAAAAGAGTTAACGCTTCTTCCATTTTCTTGCTTTTTTCATGTTTCAACATTCTTGCTTTGGTTAAAAAATAAAGGGGATGTTCACGAACTTGAAAACTAAAACCCAACCCTGCATCTAAACATTTTGAAGCTTCTTGAAGTTGATGTCTTTGTAAAAGGATTTGAGCAAGAAGAAGATTATGTTTCTGCCACAGAGCTTCCTTTACTCATACATTGTCGAAGCAATCGCTCTGCTTCAGCAATTTCCATTTCCAAGTATTTTGCTTTTGCAAGGAAATAAGCAGCTCGGCCAATGC